>JACAFV010000111.1:55336-111447 GCA_014635975.1 Plectosphaerella sp. P0831 | reverse complement strand
GGGAGGGGAGGTTCATAAAAACCCGCCTGATTCCCCCCCCTCCATCATCTCTAGTAATGCCCTCCGGTTTCGCCCCCCCATCGCAGAAAAGATTTCCCCCTGTTCCCAGACGCTTTCAAGAAGACAGTTTTTTGGCGTGCGCAGGCGTGTTCCGCTTAACGGGTGTTGGCCTGGACCTTCTGCTGTGCGCCCTTGGAGCCCTGCTTGCCGACGATGCGGCCGGACTGGCCCTTGGCGGCGGCGCCGGCGAGCTTGGCCTTCTCGGCCTTCTTCGCCGCGTTGTCGGTGGCCTTCTTCTCCTTGGACTCCTTGATGGCGGCAGCGCGGGCGGCCGAGCGGGCCTCGGGGCGCTGGCTGCGCTTCTCCTTGATCACATCGAGGGAAGCACCAACGATGGCACGCTGGGACTTGACGGTCCTCCTGGTGCGCTTCTTGGCGACCTCCTGCATCGGGGGTCAGCATATCTTCAGGGCAGAGAGGGGAGTATGCCGCGTTGCGCCAGCCGTCTCCTCGCTCTCGAAGGTTGCTCGTGTCGGGGGTTGTCGCGTGTTCTCGTGGAGCGGGCGCGATCGAGATGGAGGAGAGTCGGCTGGCGTGGCGAGCGGTGATCGAATCGTACCTCAGAGATACCCTTGCGGTGCTGGCGACGGTACAGAACGGTCCACGAGATGCGGCGGGGGTTCTTGCGCTGCAGGAACAGCGACTCGGACTTGCCGTTCTGGAAGCGGAAGATCTTGCTGTCGCCACGGACGTAGAGCTTGCCCTAGATGTTGCAGCCTCGTCAGCATTCCGTTTTCCAATTCCACTGACCGTCCCTAGCAATGGAACAGGGAGGGCTCCTGCATCTTCAATCCCGTTGAACCTCCTCTTGACTTTGATGCACCGGAACCCCCACCATATATCCACCGGGAAGCCTCGCTCGTCGTGTGTCGTACCTTTCCAGGGTAGATCCTCTGGCCCGAGAAAACGTCGTCGTAGGTGCGCATCTTGAAAGGCTTCTGTTAGCTGTGGCGAACTTTCTTCGGTAGGTGTGTCGATGTCGCTTGGTGGGCGTCGGGGGAAAAAGGTTTTGTCGAGGGAAAACGAGTTTCCAGGTTGTACACCAAGCGATCGGGGTGGTCGACGGGGAGGACGTGACGTACTTTGGCGGTGGTTGTCGGCTGAACGATTCTTGGTCGGTGGTTGATTGAGAGGGCGTCGGCAATTCTGTTCAATTTTGCGAAGCCGTGTCGTGGCCGTGGGGCCACAGGGCATCGCTTACCCAAGTCTGGACTGACTGTCACGTGACCCGCCGCGTGCCCCTCCAAGGCTGGGCCGTGTCGCCACCAACCACTGGGCATCACCTCACGTCATGTCACGGCCTCGGCGCAACTCACTCGCATCATTCGACAAATGTCTTCTATTGACCCGGACCTGGTTGCAGGTGAGGTTCTTGCTCGGTTTCGGGCTTTGCAAAGCAGGCGGAAGCCCAAGGTCAGGGACAACGGTGCCCATGAGTGGGTGCCCTTGAGCGGGATCGTAGCTGAACATGACGGCCAACTCGAATGCCTCGCTGTCGCGTGAGTTGCGCCCAGTCTGTGATGCGCGTGGTTTTGAGGCCCGATAACGAAATTCTGCCCTTGAATCAACGGTAGGTACTGACGCTGCTCAGCACCGGCATGAAGTGCCTCCCCACGTCCAAAGTCCCCCAAGCAAATGGCACAGCTCTGCACGACTGGCACGCGGAGATTCTGGCCTTGAGAACTGCCAATTACTTTCTGCTCGCCGAGTGCCGCCGGTTGGCTGAGTCTCCTGAGGCGACTTCGCTTATCCTTCGTCGGCGAAGTGATGCTGAGTTGACACTTCCAGGGAACGAGAACGAGCCTGAAGTGGCATGGCAAGCACAACCGTTTGCGATACGAGACGGGGTCATCCTTCACATGTACTGCTCCGAGGCGCCTTGCGGCGACGCGAGTATGGAGCTCACTATGGCGGCCCAGGATGATGCGGCGCCATGGGAGCTCCCTTCCACAGAACAGAAGAGGGCAAGCGAAGAGCCCGCTACCGATGGCACGCTGCTCGGTCGGGGCTACTTCTCGCAGCTCGGTGTCGTCCGGCGCAAGCCTGCGAGGGCTGATGCGCCGCCGACCATGTCCAAGTCATGCTCGGATAAGATGGCGCTCAAGCAGTGCAGCTCGATCCTCTCCTCCCTCGTGTCGCTGTTCATCCATCCCGGCAACGCGTACATACGCTTCGTCATCGTCCCGGACTACCAATATTCAGCCACTGCCTGTGAGCGGTCTTTCTCCCCCACTGGGAGGATGAGCTGTCTGTCTGGGAGGACATGGGACGGCGGGTTTGCGTATCGCCCGTTCGAGGTCCGGACTACGAAGATGGACTTTGAGTTCTCCAGGCGCAGCGTCCAGGCCAGAAGTGACAAGATAGCTACTTGTAACCTTGCGGCGGCCTGGAACTCGCATGGACTGGACGAGGGACTTGTCAACGGCGTACTCCAGGGCAGAAAGGCGTCTGACCCCAAGGGCGGGAGTATATGCTCAAGGCGCAAGATGTGGTCACTGGCGCGGGAGGTAGCGGCTCTCATCGAGTCCTCCGCCATCCAGGCACATCTCTCCCTCAACCAGTATTGCGCAGTCAAGGCTGGGACATGTCTGGCGCCTCGAAGCAAGGCGATCCAGGAAGCCAAGGCGCGGGCTCTGGCGGGGTGGGCTCCCAACACCGGAGATGATACCTTTACAATAGAGCCACTCAAGTGACATCAAAACCAACACACATATCCTGAAGTTTGCTGTGTACAATCACACGCAGAAGACCCTCAATGTGATGTTTTTAGTTGACCTTTGTATTCCATTTTGTACACCGATCAGCTTTGGGGGGGCACATCTAGTGTGATGGCCCAGATTTTGCCATACGCCACATCAGAGGAGAGTCCCTCGGAGGAATACCGACGCCAGAAGCCGCAAAAGGAAGAGGTGTGGCGCTATTTCCCGCCCCAGGGGGGGTGATGCTGCCCGCTGCCTCGAAGCACGAGAAACCCCGTTCATGTCGACCGTGAGTCATCCGTTCCCGTTTTGCCGCCTCGCAACCCATTGTCGCTCGCAAATCCCGTCGTCGGCTGCTGGTCGTTTTTCGTGTGAAACCAGCCTAGTCCGCGCTTTGTGTGTGTGGTGGGTGGAATGGAGCAGGTTTACTCGACCTTGCTCTCGAAGTTCTCGCCCTCGACGAGCTCGGGGATATCATCCTCATCGCCGTCCTTCTCGCCCTTCTGCATGTTCTGGTAGGACTCGGCAAGCTTGCGGAGGGAAGCAAGCGAGTCGGGGCCAAGCTGGTTCAGGATACCGGGAACGAGCTCGGTAAGCTCCTTATCCTCGCCGTTGCCGTAGATGGCGAAGGTGTTGGCGGGGACAGCGGCGTGCACTGCGGGGGGAGAAGTGTTAGCTGGTGGGGGTCCGAGGGAGTGGTTGGCTACACACCCTTGGGGGCGGCGAAGTGAATGACGTTGCCATCCGACTTGAACATGTTGACCTCCTCAATGGCCTGAATGGGCTGGGTGTTCAGCTTCTTGAGCGAAGCCTGGAGCTTCTTGTCATCAGCCTGCGAGCGGGCGGGAGCACGCTTGGCCTTCCTCCTGGGGGCACCCTTGCCACTGCGACAGAGTCAGTCTCGGTTGTGGTATCTCGGGGTCGAGATTTTGTAGTGGTGGTAGTGGGGGTTGCGTCGGGGTCGAGTCGGAGGGGGGCATCGTTTGTGTGAATCGCATCGGGTTCGGCGGAAAAGAGATCAAACATACCCTGTCAATTGAATGTTAGCTATAATCCAAACGAAACAACTGTTTCCCCCGGGATTTTGTCACATACCAGTCTGGGCGACAGCACCCAGCTTCCTAAGACGCTCCTGAACGTCGGCCATTCTGAAAAATCACAAAGTGAAAGGGTAAACGGGCGGAATTCGTTGAAAAAGCTAATGTGCGGGCCCGGGGGTCAGCGCGGGAAACGTTGTATAATTTGACGATAATTTCAACCTGCGACTCTTGATCGATTGCGGTACGTCGGGGCAGCAGCTTACCTCGGTTCGTACCGTCCGTTTGTGATCGCAAGGCTGACCTGATGATGGAATGGTTGAATGGTTTTCTGTGTGCGGGCCAAGACCTCTTCGCTTGCGGCATTACTAAGTTCCGATCAGGCTTCACCGAGGCAGGCTCACCGAGGTCCACCACTGGAAACAGTTTCGCACTGTGAGATACACAGTACGCTGGCAGAAACTGGGGGAGGAAGAATGAATTGATCAGAAGAGACAACTGCCAAAGCACCGAAGCAAGAAGCAAGACCCTGAGCTTCATGGGATGATTTAGATGTTTGGTTGGAATTCTCCGAATGCAGCTTCTCCAGAGGCTCCGGTGTAGTCCTCTGTCCAAGCTTTAGACGTCCCTCGCGTCGCCTTCTTGACTTCTGTGTTCCACGACCGAAGAGTTGCTGTTGTTCAATATACACAGGTCTGGACCCAATTTGGTCCACCCATACCTTTGGCCTCGTGGGCAGTCTGGCCATCTCAGCCATGGCACCATGAGGGCCAACACCCCCATAGATCGTCCACCTTCGCCATGCCTCGCTCGTTGCGGGTCGTCAATGTTGTACAAATACACGTGAAGCTTCAATCTTCCCCGAGCCAGCCGGCCCATCATTTGCTGACGATGCCGGCCTCCCGCCGCATCGCCTCCTGCTGCAGCTTCATTTCCTCCGTTTTGCGCTGGTGCTCAAGCTTCTCGACGTCCTTCTTCTTCGCCAGCTCCTCTTCCCATGCTGACCAAACTTCAGAGCGTTAGCACGTCTCCTACAAGTATTTGCGATGCCTGCGACGTACTGGGCTTGTTGGACCTGGAGTACTCCTTCAACTTGTTGACGTAGGCGTCAAACTCGGCTTGCGTCTGATCTCTCCGCTCTAGCGACCTCTTCTGAAGCTCTGGGTTGTACTTCTTGAACAGCTCCTCCTCGGTTGGTGTCAGCCACATCGTGAATGCCGGGCCGCCGATGACGCAGACGGATCCCCTGCGCGAGACACGGTTAGCGATGGTCGCGTTGCATGGGTGGAGGGGCAGTACTTACGCCACGAACATCTTCGTGTAGATTCTCCAGTTACCTCGCGCCATTGCAGAGGTTGTGACTTGGTGAGCGGGCAATATGCTGTTGGAGTCTGCGGTTGCGCATCGCGAACCGGAGAGCTCGATGATCAATGACGACCAGATTGTTTCTGCATTGGGCAGGCGGTGGGGTCATCCCGATGTGGCGGTAAGAGTGTGGCTTTTCTCAAGTGTGGCGGGTGCAACCGGCAGCCTTTCACTTCAGCATCTCTCCCTCTTTAAGCCAATGGGGAAAAAATCAACGAGAAATTTGGCTCAAATGGCTTGGATGGATGCTATAAAATGGAGTAATACGGCGAGCAGCACGGTCTGGATTGCACAGACTGGCAAGACACAAGATCCAGCCATGCGTGGCCTGCAATGTGGCTGATGGAGGCGCAACGTCCAGCAACGGTCCACCGCATAACAATTTGCTCCCACAAGCTGTGCCGAACTCACCTAGTCCATCTTGTTGTTCTCCTCTCGGAAGTGATGCCTCGTATCATTACGCTGACAGCCACATCTTTGGACAACCACCTTGTGCGGAAAGCGGGCGCCCCAGTCAGGGTTGGCCGGCAGTGTCGGATCAGCAAAGGCCTGCATCCATCAAAACGACTCCCCTGTAGGTACCGGCATATAGCGACAGGGATGCGCACCCCAACAACACTCCGCCTGAAGGTGCTGTTCACAGTCCAAGCGACGACAGGGAAATCGGTATACTGCTCTTCATATTACTGCTACTTGTTGACCAAGCTAGTCGCCATGAAGAGCGCAGCAGGTCATAACTCTCTCTCCCCCTAGGTAAGAAGAATGCTTTACCGCCCTGCCACACCAAGAAGCACCCCTGCCCATATGCCGGGGTTGAGAAAAGGGGTATCGACTTGATGCACTGTGCACCAGACCCAGACCCAGACCGCACCCCGACTTGGTGTAGGACAGAGCCAACATCTCTGTGTCGCCCCTTGAACCCATACCAGGGCCGTCAAACACCGACGTGCCCCTTCCAAGCAACAACATCAACCACCAGACTGAAGACTCATCGCATTCACCCGTGTCTGGACCAGGTGCTCAATGACCGGGACCCATTTCCACACGTCACCCACGTCTTCGTTGGTACTATTCGGAAACTCGACTTCCTTGCTTATGATGTCGATCCAGCTCAAGATCCCGGACCACTGGAGAACATGACCCCCGAGGGCGAGGGTTGCCGAGCTTCGCGTCCGGAATACCCCGTGAATCGTGCCTGAAGGAAAGAAGATGGTCTGCCCGGGCTTCAAGATAAGGAACCGCCACTGCTGGTCCCGGGCGGACATGTCGGGGTCTTTCATCCATTCCTCGCGTTGCTGTGTCGTCGGTCGGGACATCCACACGAAACCGAACAGGCCCTCCTGAACGGTTATCCACGTCGCGAGGCCGTGGCTATCCATGTGAGGCGCCGTGCAGTGTCCCCCTTCGGACATGAGGGCCCAGTGCTCGACGCTCCTCCATTCATCCCAGTCGTCTCTCCTCGCCTTGGTTCTCTCGGCGCTCTGTCCATTCAAAACCATGTCCCGGACTCGGGCGAGGAGCTGACAGTTCCATCCCGTCAGTATGTCTGGGAGCGTCGAGGGCACAGGGTTGTCGAGGTCGAGGACGTTCCAAGGATCGTCGGTTTCCTGTGCGGCGAGAAAGCGCTCTCGGACCTGACGTATCGTCCTCGGCTCGAACGAGCATATGTCGATTGTGGCAGAGGGTATCTGAACAGAAACCACCCGTTGGTGATCCTCTATCCAATCGAAGAACTCTTCGGTCGGTCTCTGTGGGTTTCTCCACTGAAAGTGCTGTTGTCCTTCTGAAACCATTGGCACGTCGGGGGTCTTCGAGTCTAGGAAGGCCTTGGCCTCGTGTCCGTCCAGGGCCAGCAAGTCGACGATGCCGTTCTTGGCATCTGCGTTGGGATGGGTGCAGCGCAAAAGAATCGGTAACAAGGTTCTAGCAGTGTGATAACCCCGACTGTTTGGCGCCTCGGCGAGTTTCTCCTGTAATTCCAGGATGATCTCGGCAAGATATTCCTGATCAAGTTCCATGGTGCAGATGGAGGATACATTGCGACCAGCATTGCCAGACACGTTTTCAGTGCCCGGGGCTATGGCTGGGCCGCCATTTGAGTGTTCTTTGGGCATGTCTCCCGGCAGAGAGTTTGCTCTGTCTCTTGCAGGGAACCATGGGGCTCGTCTTGTACGACGACGAAAAGCCAGCCGATGGCAGCCTGTTGAGGAGCTTTCTCAAGCGCCCCATGTTCAAAGTCGTGCTCTTGGCGTTTCCCTTGGCCGTCGACCGCCGATTTCGGCTGTTCCCGTTTGTACTTGCGGAACTCGTAGGCGTTTGCGTACCCCCTGTATCTTCTTCTGGGGCGCTGTTTGTTGGTTTCACCACTGCCTTTCGAAGGCTTCTCCGTAGTAGGGTATCGCGGGGTATATGTCCGAGGGTACCAGACAAGCCGGCGGTGATATGCGCAGAACCGTATCCGATCTGCTTAGGACCGAAGTCGAAGTCCTTAAAATCATCGGCTGTGAGTGCCAGAATCCTCTCGTCCACGCCAGAAGCGCTCCCAAGGTCTGCGGATGCGTCGCGGGAGCCGCTGGTGTCGTCCATGGCGGAAGGCCTGGTTGTCCGGTCGGTGCTGTCTCTCTCATCCTCGAGCTTCAAGACAGTGCTGCTGTCGAAACTTTCTGCCGGCAGAGAATCCTGGACAAGTAGCCCGTACTTGTCGAAGGTATACCCTCGGGGCAACTGCTCCGGCGTCAAAGGCTTGAATGGTAGCTCAACACCCTCGGGGTCGTTGATCTTCACATATGAGTGGTTGTCCAGCCAGGAACTCGCGTTGATCAAGTCAATTGTTTCGATTGGGTGGGTATAGGTGTGCCTTCCATGGTTGCCGAGTTGGATGCGTCGGCGAACCAGCTGCTGAATTCTGGGCAAGGCTTGCTTCTCCCAATTTGGATGATGCTCTGCTGCTTCGGCGAGTCGTATGACGAATCGGGCACCCTGGCCATCGCCGATGTAATGACGGACGAGCTCCTCGCCCCAGTACTTGGCCGCTCTCTGCACCTCTTGGGAAAGTCTTGTTTGGTTTGGTGTTTCCTGCGAAGTGATACCAGTGAACGAAAGCCATTCGGCATCAGAGTCCCTGGAAGCTTGATATGTGGTCGACTGGGAGAATGCGACTGCATAGTATGCGCGCTCGGCGCTGAGTTGATCGACCCCATCGAGCAGATGGTCACGTTTGGCAACACACAGCTCGTACCTTGCCGCCTCGGTGTCGCAGGCGCGAAGATCCTGAATAAATTGGCTGAATTGGTTGTTCTTCTGCATGCCCAGGAACAAGACATTCCCATATGAGTCATCGGGGTTCCGGGAGCCCATCACTGCCGAGTTGGCACTCGGCCTGCGAGCCGTCTTCTGTTGCAGTCGTTGAGGTCGAATGTGTGAGTGAGGAAACATGGCTCCAAGACAGGAGCGTGGGATGTGGAGAAGGTGTACAGGCATGGTGCAGTGCACCGTACACTTGCCCGCTAAGGTACTAGTATGATATGACATAATCAAGGGTCTAGCTCCTGCCGGTACGTACCTAGTGCTGAATTTTAAGCCGGCCTATCCCTGGAGTGGCATTTGACGACTTCAAGCTTGAATCACCCAACATCTCTTCGAGCTTTCAGCGCAACGACTGGACGAATTTCAATTTGTGACAATGAAAGAGAACATCAGACATCTCTCCTTCGAGTACCTCCCGCTACATACGCGTTACCAAGACCCTCTGTGATTTGTTGGTCACGGCGGGGCAGGATGGCTTGGCCTTTTGTTGGCGGTTTGTCTCGGCCGGCTGGGCGGGCGTATGCAGCGGGATTTCCTCAGCTTCGCTTCCTACAACTCGCGGATACCAATGTCGTCAACCACGGGCACCATGACCGGCCAGCTAGTTAATGAGGTGGGCATCATTCCCGATGAGCCCGTTGCTCCCGAAGGGGCCTGGTGCAACCCCAACGCAAGGCCATACCCTCGGGAAGCACCCCTTGTCACCTCGGCACCGCCAGATGACTCTCCTCTGGCATACAACGAGGACGAGATCGTTGCCCTTTGGAGTCAAATATACCGAATCTTCATCAAGATACGCCACTTCAAGGAATGGGAGGTCATATTCCCGCCGGAGGATACGGGAAGGCACCCCAGCATCGACCGCGTGCGCTTTCGAGATGAATTCGGCATGAGTGACCGCGCCATATCCCTCATCGAGCGTCTTCCTTACACTGTCAAAGATACTGGGGGCTATTGGGGTCAGATCTTCTTCCCCGAGGGACGGATCCTTGATTACCTCCATGGGACTCATGACGGGGGCCTGGGCGAGTGTCGCGAGCCGTATCCAGCATTAAAAGGGCTCGATAACGACGAATACCCCCCAGACCGTCTTCTGCTTCCAGATGATGTGGCCCTTCTTTCCTCGGCTGATTGGCAAGGTCGGACCTGGATCCTTGACACCAAAACAAGTGAGTCTCCCCCTTTGCCTGAGGCCTGCCAGGTCAATGCTGACATTTGCGTGTTGAAGACGCCATTCGCGTACTGGAGAGCATGGCAGAATGGAACTCCCGGGTCGTGCCCGAAGACTTTCAGGAAGAAAGGCCCGGAGACGAGTGGTACTATCGAAACTGGCCGGCCTTCCATGCCCCGTTCATCCTGAAGAAGTACATTCGAGATCTGTGGACATTGCGATTTGTACCTATGGAGGGCGACACTATCACTCACACTGAAGTCGCAAGTCGCCCAATTCCTACTCATCATTGAACGAAGCTAATTAGAATTGCGCTTACTGTAGAGTATCGAGGATGCCCTTATTGCTCGCGTGCTCAAAACTCGTTACGGTTGGCCTGACGCCTTTCGCGCCGACGCCTGGGAGGAGAGCGTCCAAGCTGTTCGGGAGTCGGCCGGGGCCTGGGAAAAATGGCTATCGGAGAACGAACCCGGCGGCAGACCGGCATTACTGGGGCGCTGGAGAGACCACCCAGAGGATGTGCCCGACATATTCGAGGACTCGGACGCGGGAGCCTCTCCATGAGGGCACCACCATCGAAGCACATGAGAGGCGAAGGTTTTCTTCAGTTCTGGATACGCAGGACCGGACAACCCCTCACTACACAGGAGCAGCTTTCGTCCCTCCGGCAGTACTGGCGGTTCCAAAATTGATTGCCTCGGGACGCTGCCAGCCTTGGAGGTGGAGCGTTGCCGGTGACTGCAGCAGGCGGCGATCCTACGGCCTTGCCCATGGCGATTCCACAAGAGACATCGCCTGCGATGATAATGTTGCCCGCGCCAAAGTCGTTGCAGCCCCTGTCGGGAATGTTCACCTTGACGATCTTGCAGCATTGGAGGTCAAGTCACGGCAGTTGTCGCCGACGAGGGCAAAAGAATAGTTGAAGTGCGTGAGGAGCCCGCCCAAAAACCCTCCGCTCAGGAGTGCCTAGGCACAACGGCATCACCCAGGGCCGAATTGATCAAAGAAACCCGGACGTTGCAAGTGATTGCACAATTGCAGGCGAATACTTATCTGTGTCGGGTCTCTGTGAGGGAGATGGGGAAGAGCAGGGGCAGTTTGGAGCAGTTCGGGCCCGAGTGCTCGGACACGGTCAGGGCATGAAGCGAGGTCAGGTTGGGCATGAATTCGATGATGTCTGTCGCAGTGGTGGACTTGATGCCGGCGCAGTGAGAAATGGCCCGTGCCAGGGGGGCCGGCATGGCGCCGCGCGGGCCCGGTGCATGCAGCCTTAGCGGCTTTGCAAATGTGCTGGGTGTGCTGCGAAGTTGCGTTGCAGTTGCAGTGTCAGTGGACATCCATTGCACGGGTCCCTTCAGGGGCAGAAGCGAGGTGTCTCGACTCAACCAACCACCTACATCAAATGGAACCTAACAGCACATCCAAACTTGGTTCTTGTTTGCCTCCTCCATGTCTGCTATTGACGTATGTACGGACATGTCCGCTTCATGTCTTGGTACTGCCCCTCCAAATGCCCATAAGTCTTCCCCCCAATGCCCCCCCCAATACGTAAGCCGAGCCCCCTGTGCACGGACTCTACAGTGCCCCGGCTTGGTGACGGGCCAATGACGGACGGAACATGGTGTGGAGCGTTAGCGTCTTCCAGCGTCGCGCCCCCCTGAACCTTCCAGGGGGGGGCCGACACCTGACAGCGCAAGCCTCAGCCCAAGGCCGGGGCGGCTGGCGCATGCCATTGGCGGTGGTCCAGCCGCCCCCGCCTCGTCGAGAAATCCAATCGGCCGCAACCGTCATGCTCCCCTCCACTGCCACCGGGCTGCCTCTTGGGGGGAGAAGCGGCGGGTACGGCCATTTAGCACTCCCGCCCTACCGCGGCACAGGTACCTCTACCTCGACCTTCGAGTCGCACCAGGCGGGGCCCTCTCTCGTTCGTCAAAGGAACACATTCTCAAACAAGACAACCTACCAACCCAACGACTGGCTTTGCTTTGCCCTCGCCTTGGTCTTGGTCTCTGACTTGCATTTCGCCTTCGCCATCTGCATCCTGCAAAGCGGCTCACGCACGACATCCCGACTTCTTTCCTTTCCTACTCACCCCTGCTCGGCCCCGTCTCGCTGTCTCGGGTCGTCGCGCGCTCTGTCTCTACTTGCTACCCGGTCTTACAGGGAACATTGTCCCGCGAGTCCCGCTTTCGCATACTACCTAGTAGGACAAAGGGTCCTGCCCTCACCTCAGGCTCCTCTTCCGACAACGCTCCTTCCACATTCAACCTCTGTTCGCACACACAACTCCTGACCAAACGTCAGATTCTACACCTCGGCACATCGAGCTTCCAACACCCGTCGCACCAGTCCTTTCCGCCTGACCTAGGTCCCATTCATTCCTTGACCTCGTCATTCCACGCCTACAGCTCGACTCTGCTCCCCTCTTTCGACCCGCGGCGAATTCCACCGAAGGATCTTGCGCCCCTCCGGAAACATCGGTGGGCTGCTTTGCGAATACCACGGGGATTCCACAGCCGCCCGGGTTTGCCATGCGACGGCAGTAAAGTCATTTTTGGAGCATTTCTAGGAACAACAATAACGCCAGGGAAACTGCTTCGGTTACAGAGCCCGGCACAGATTCAAGAGAAGCGGAGGAAGCGGAAGGCGTGTCGCAAACACCACAAGGAACAGCCAGCACCGCCAACATGGCTTACCAGCAGCAGGGAGGCTACGGCGGGCAGCGTCAATACCAGGGACCGCCGCCAGGCCAGAGGATGCCGCCCCCGCGAGACCCCTACCACCCCGGTCCCTCGCAACAGCAGTATGGTGGCCAACAGCAGCAGTACGACAACCGACAGGACGGCTATGGGCAAGAACAATACGGGGACGATGGCTACGGTCAGGACTACGGCGGACAGTACCAGGCCGACGGCTACGGCCGACCTCCCCCGAACCGAGGGTACCCCCCACAGGACCAGTACGGCCCAGGACCAGGACAAGGAGGCCGGCCTCCGCCCATGGCCCGGCCCCCCACCGCAGACTCAGCCCGAGGTCCGGCGTCTCGAGGTGGGCACCCACCACCCGGGAGAGGACATGGTCCTCCAGGAGGAGGTGGACGCCCTGGACCATATGACAGAGCGCCCAACTCAGACCCATTAGGTACGTCTCTCAACCAGACAATCCACACAAAGTCTAAACCCCCTCCAGCAAACCGCCACGATGGGTTCCAGAGCCCTACCAGCCCCCAAGGCTTCGGGAACCCCTACCCCGGCTTTCCCGGCCAAACACGCAGACCAAACTTTGAACAGGATCAGCAACTGGCTAGCCAGCTATCTGGCTTGGACATCTCGATAGGGATGGGCCAGGGCCAGGGCCGACCGCCAAATGATTCACGAGGCCCCCCTCAGCGTTACAACGACGAGTATCAAGATCAGCCGAGGGCTGGCCCTGGTGGAGCACGACCCTTCGGTGCAGACTATCGGACGGACGGGCCTGCCTCACGCGGGCCGCCCCCGAGGGACGATTTCGGACCACCCAGCCGCAGCATGACCATGCCGGCGCACAACGGTGATCCCATGGCACCGCCGGCCCCAAGGGCGCATCCGGGACCGCCCCAGCGCACCGGAACCATGCCCGTGCAGGGCATGCAGGGCAGGGACATGCCCCAACGGCCGTCGACAGCCTCGGGACACCGTCAGCCGCCGCAAAGGGCATACCCTCCGCAGATGGGATACAATGATGGCTATGGCGGCGGGGACCAGGGATACGCCATCCAGGAGTCCAACGAACCAGCTGACCCGTACTATGCGCCCTCGCGCATGAGCAACCCCGAGGTTGCAAGGAACGCGCCTCTTCACTCCGACCATGGACAACAGTACAACGGTCCCGCCCCCGGCGCTCCCCGGGGATCCTTCGACCATCAGATGCAGCCGCAGGCTGGGCCGAACCGTCACCCAGACCTCAGCCGCACAAAGTCCCAGCCGGATCTGAGGCAGCCACAGGCCGCTGTGTTCGAGATGGCGTCCGATGCGCCCCCCATGCCCCCCATGGACAACACCCGCCACGGCTCTCTGCAAGGAGGATACCAGGACCAGAACAACAACTGGGACAACCGCCGCCCCAGCGGGCCCCCCGCACCTGTGCGGCCTGGCTTGCCCACCGGTCCTTCACCATCGCGCAACTCCAACCCAGACACTCTGCCTTCACACCCGACCCCCGTGCGGCCTGGTCACATGCCGGGATCGATGGTCAGCGTCAACGATAGGCCCACTCCTGTGCGAAACTACGACGGCGCATCACAGAACCAGGCTGGCAGGGCTCCCCAGCCCCAGCAGCAGCAGGCAGCCCCCCAGCGGTCGAGTCAGGCCTCACTGGCCAAGCCCAAGGTGCCTGTCACACCGGAAGAACTCGAGCACCTGCGTGTCGTTATCAAGAACGACCCCAACGACCAGGAGTCTGCCCTGAAGCTGGCCAAGCGGCTCATCGAGGCTTCCGACGTCCTGGTGCCCAAGCTGCCAGACCCTCGGTCACGGGGCCGCGCCAGGGAACGTTACCTGGCGGACGCCCACAAGATCCTCAAGAAGCTGTCAAACGCCCAAAATGTCGACGCCATGTTCGTCTACGCCGATGCACTCGGCCGCGGCCTCTTTAGTGCCGAGCCCGACAACAAGGAGGCCTTTACCTGGTATCAGTCGGCCGCCAAGCTGGGCCACGCATCAGCCGCCTACCGAACGGCAGTCTGCTGTGAGATTGGCAACGAAGAAGGTGGCGGTACACGGAAGGACCCCCTCAAAGCGATCCAGTGGTATAAGAGAGCTGCGACGCTTGGAGATACTCCAGCCATGTACAAGATGGGCATGATTATGCTCAAGGGTCTTCTCGGTCAGAACAAGAACCCCCGTGAGGCTATAAGTTGGCTGAAGCGGGCGGCTGAGAGGGCTGATACGGACAACCCGCACGCGCTGCACGAGCTCGGCCTGCTGTACGAGTCGGCCCAGCCCAACGACGCCTACCTGCGTGACGAAGCCTACGCCTTTACGCTATTCCGGCAAGCGGCCGAGCTGGGCTACAAGTTCTCGCAATTTCGTCTCGGCGCGGCCTATGAGTTTGGTCTCATGGGTTGTCCGATCGACCCCCGCCAGTCGATCCTGTGGTACTCCAAGGCTGCAGCGCAAGAGGAGCACCAGTCGGAGCTCTCGCTCAGCGGCTGGTACTTGACGGGCAGCGAGGGCGTGCTGCAGCAGAGCGACACCGAGGCCTACCTGTGGGCACGCAAGGCGGCCATTGCTGGACTGGCCAAGGCCGAGTACGCGATGGGCTACTTTACTGAAGTGGGCATCGGTGCTCCGGCCAACATGGAGGATGCCAAGCGCTGGTACTGGCGTGCAGCTTGTAGGTTTCATTCGTCGTTGCGGAAGTATATCGTACTGACAAATTTGCAGCCCAGGACTTCCCCAAGGCCAGGGAACGTCTCGAGGATCTCAAGCGTGTCGGCAAGACCGGCCCCCGCCAGAGGGAGCGCATTTCGCGGACGAAGGCGGGCAAGCAACAGGAGGGTGAGTACGCGCGGACCTTCATCCAAGACGGAGCTAACATGACTGCAGTTTTCCGATGAGGATATCCGATATGTGGCAGCCAAGGGCTTGTTCTTCACAGGACCAGCCTACAAATCATTACCTCTCTTCTGCGTCCTGGACGATGCGAAGACATAATCAGACCCGTGGACGAGCGATCAGCGCCGTCTCATGATGAATGAGATCTTTCGGACATGGGTGCGAGTTGTGTGTACCCCGAAGCCGTTCGAGGCCGGGGACGATGAAATGAGCTGACAACGGGGGACGGAGTCATGTATCACCATGTTTTGGGGCCATGGATTGGCTCGCCTCGCATCACAAGGCGTTGAATAATAATACCTGAATGAGGCCTGCTTCCCAGAAATCATGTCTTAGTAGTGAAACTGTCAAAGAGCAATGTATTTCCCGCGCCAAGTCTACAGGGCGGGCCCGTCCATGGCATCCCATCCCATAAGAACCTAAAAACCCAAAAGAGGTCTGTCTCGTCGCAACATCTACGATGCATAGTGCCAGGAACTACACGCATTGTTTGTACATCCTCCGTCCTCTCCAAGGGGGCTGTCCGCGCTGCTCAAGAGCTGGTGCTCGCCTTGATGGGGGTGGGGACGGTCTCCTGGACGTCCTGCTTGATCTCCTCGACGGCGGCCTCGGTGGACTTGGGGAGCATGGCTATCCGGGTGAGCTGGATGACGCCGACGCAGCCCATGAAGAAGTTGACGGTAGCGAGGCTGTGGGAGGGAGGGAGTCAGCGGGGGAGTCATGGGGAAAGGGATGGCCGTGAGGAAGGCTTACAGGATGTTACGGGGCTTGATGATGAGGCACCAGCGGGTCCAGATGAGGCCGGTGCAGGTCAGGGCGAAGTTCTGGGTGACGGAGAGGTTCTCGGCGGGGCGGAAGAAGTCAGAGATACCGGCGAGGACGATGGACCACTGTGAGGGATGTTAGTTTGGATGTCCCGGATCGACTCGAAGCTCGCGTGCCCAGCGGCCACGCTCTAGCTTGTATTGACGCACCTTCATGACAGGAGCCCAGAAGTGCACCGTCTTGAAGCCGATCGGGCTGTCCCACATGCGCTTGAACCATCCCGGGTTCGCGGCCGCGCCCTCGGCGCCGGCGGAGGAGCTCTGCCACCTCTTGGACTGCTGGCGGAAGAATTGGATGCGGAAGCTGGGGTTCTGGAAGGCGGCGCGGGTGCGGGCACCGGCGGCGGCGCCGCTGAACATTTGCTGCTGGAAGACGGGGCGCGAGGCGCGGAGGAAGCTTGCCGTGGAGGCCATTGTGACGGATATTTGTGTTGAGGAGGTTGAAGATTTGTAGGTTTGTAGGTTTTCGCGGGACTTGGCGATCGAGGCTAAGGGAGGGCGTGCCGGGTTCGAGGTGGAGGGGAGATTTGTCTGTTGGGCGGGCGCGGGATGAGGTTGAGAGCTTTCGGAGGGACGGACTGGACGGACGCACGGTGGGAGAGGCCGGACCGGTGATGGGCGGGAGGGCCAACTTTTTCGACAGAGTCGCACAGTCAGGAAGGTACGCGACGGTCCAATTGGCGGGTCCTTTCGTTCCTTCCCGTCGTTCCCCAGCGATTATCGGACGGGAATTAAGGTAAAGCGGCCACCGCTATCTCCGGGCACATGCCGTCGCCCTGGTATATGCATATGACTGCTTAGTTGCATGTCTCCTCTCGTTCGCCAGTTGAGACACTTCCGCCGGGGAAAGGCCGGCAAAACCTGGCGACATCCTCGAATCCCGGCACGGCTCAAGGTCAGCAAAAGCTCCCCGACCGACGTCCCGCCTTGAGCTTCCCGTCTCTCGAAGTCAGCGATTGAACCACCAAACGCCCGCCATGTCGACCAAGTACGCCTTCTCGACCGCCCTCAAGGAGGTGCGCTTCCTCTTCTGCCAGACGTCTGAGCACAGCGCCGCGACGCGGTATGTTGGCAACACACACCCCGAGCTACAACCAGGCGACTTGAACTGACCCCATGCGCCTACAGGTCGTTCCTGACGAGGACATACCCCACGATGAAGAAGCACAACCCCCTGATCCCCATTATGCTGCGCGAAGCGGCTGGCACCGCCCCCAGGGTCTACGCGAGATACGGTACCGTCCGCCCGGTCAAACGAAATACAACGACGAAGTCTAACATGTCTCTCCCAGATCTTGGTGTCGAGAAGTCCCAGAGCCTCGAGGGCCTGACGGACAAGCAGATCGAGGATACCGTCACAGGACTTGTCAAGACGGCATGAGGAGGGTTGACGAAATGAGAGTGGGGTGTATAGACGCTGGAGCCAAGGGCTCTGTAAGATTAAACTGGCGGAGGGGAAGAATTGTACTCGTCAAACAGCATGTCCATTGTCACGGGAAGAAGACGGTCAGTGAGTGGGCTAATTATCATTCAGCAAGCCAAGCAGATTGACATATCCGAGAGCCCCCCCAATTTCCATACATTCAGCACACATAACCAGCCAGCTCGAGCGATCCAGAGTCCCCTGCAACCCAGCCAGGACACAGCAACCAAACTAGCGGCCAAAACATTGTCTGCTCTGCATGTTCCGCAGGCCGTTGTCCGTCGTCAAGAGGGGTGAATGGTCAGCATCATGCATGCCAATGGCAGCCATGTTGGTCAAAATCCCAAGATCTCTCCGAATGACACTCCCAGACTCGATCGTCTCTGGTATCGGGGGCATCAATGGAGCTTGCTGTAATATGCTTCCTCGAATGTTAGCGATGTCAGACATCTTGGGGGCACTGGGGAACTCACACTTCGGACCTAGTTCTTGGTCTCGACACCGCCGGCGCCGAAAGGGCCGTCGTTCTTGGCGCCAGCATCCTTGTTCTGCTGTTTCTTGTTCTTGTTCTTGTTGTTTTTGCCCTTCTTCTTCTTCTTGATGGTGCCCGTCTCGCCCGCCTTGGAGAGTTGCTCCTCCGGCGCCTTGGCCTCGGGGTTGGCGGCACCTGTCGGGGTGGCATCCTCGGAGGTCTTGAGGTCCTCGGTGGCGGTCTGGCTGGGAACCTCGGGTTCCTTGCTGGAAGGGATGGCGGACTCCTGAGAATCCTCCTTGATAGCAACGACATGGGGGGCGTCATCAGTCTTGACGACTGCAATGTCGGCGTTCTGAGGCTCGGTCGAAGACGAGGGCTCTGCATTTTGCGACTCAGTGGTTGCGGTGTCGACAGGAGTGTCCATCTCGAGATACTGCGACTTGGGCGTGTCCATTGCGACACTCGACTCGGACGAAGCGACGCCAGCATCAGGCAGATCGGGCGCGTCAGTCATCTCGACATCCTTCGACTCGGTCGGAGTAAGGGCCTCGGTCTGTGCAGGCGTAATCACCTTCTTCGGCGAGTTGTTCGGGGTCAGGGTGCGCGAAGACGCCACGGAGGCATTGCAGCTGACGCTCCTGTGCACCGGGCGGCCAAGCGGCATCAGAGGCACAGCGGCCATGAGGTGCGAGGGNGAGGGAGTCGGCTTCCTGCGGGTCGCGGTAGGCGACACGAAGGGCATCGCCATGGGGTTCAGGGACATGCCGGCCCCAGTAGGGGTCTGGGCCTGCTCGGGAGTGCCGTCGGTCTTGGTTTCGTCCTTGGTCTTCGTGGGAGTCACTTGCTTCCAGGCCTTGG
Source organism: Plectosphaerella sp. P0831 (assembly GCA_014635975.1). Taxonomy (NCBI): domain Eukaryota; kingdom Fungi; phylum Ascomycota; class Sordariomycetes; order Glomerellales; family Plectosphaerellaceae; genus Plectosphaerella; species Plectosphaerella sp. P0831. The sequence continues at coordinate 92,635 of JACAFV010000111.1, read as the reverse complement.
AGCTGGTGTCCTGATCCTTGACGTCGGTCTTGTCCTGCGACTTGTCCTTCTGAATCTCACCACTGGCCTGGCGGGACGGGGCCGACCAGAATAAGGCGTCCGAGGTGCGCGGCTTGTCCTTCTGAACCTCGCCACTGGCCTGGCGGGATGGGGCCGTCCAGAACGAGGCGTCTGAGATGCTACCTTCGGAGGCGTTGTCATTCTGGAGAATGTTAGTGCTGGTGGTTGAGAGAGGCATCATGTCCAGGGGGTGACTTGCAGCTGCGGAGGCCCGAAGGCTGTTCTCGGAGGCGAGGAGGGAGAGGTTCAGTCCCTTGCCCTTCTTCTTCTTGTTCTTGCGGCGCACGGTGCCGACCTTCTCGGCCTGGGGGACATCCTTGCTCGACTCAGCGTCGGGAACGAGGATACTAGGCTGGCCGAGCGACTCGGCGCCACTCTGGGGGGCAGCGGCCTGCTGAGCATCTTGTCCGGCATTGTGCTGGGCGTTTTGTTGAAGGTTCTTCTGAGCGTTTTGCGGAGCCACCTTCTGCAGCTTCGAATTCTGCTTCTTGCGCCTGGGGAAGGTCGCGCTGGTGTACTCCTTCTTCTCGGGGGATGCAGCAGACGAGGAGGGAACAGCGGCCTTCTTCTTTTCCTTGGACCCATCAGATGAGGGTGGAACAGAGGTCTTCTTCTTTCCCTTGGACTCATCAGACGAGCTTCCCTTGGTCTTGATCTCGTCGAGGGAGCTTCCCTTGGCGTCGGCATCCGTCTTGTCGGTGATGGTCTGTTCCTTGGGCTGGTTGCCGGAGCGGCGCTTGGCGAGCGAGAGGGATGATCGGCGCCTCTCCTTGCCGGCGTGGTTCTGCTCAACTGCAGGCTTCTGCTCGATAGCGGGCTTCTCAGTAGCAGCCTTCTTCTGAGCGACGGGTTGCTGAATGGCGGGCTTATCAGGAGTGGTCTTCTTCTGAACGGTGGGCTGCTCAGAGATGGCCTTCTCAGTAACCGCCTTCTTCTGAGTGGTGGGCTTTTTCTCAACGGAGGACTTCTGATCATCGGCGACCTTCTTCTCGACGGCAACCTTGTGCTCCTCCGCGGGGCGCTTCTGCTCAACAGCGGGCTTCTCCTCTTCGACAGCCTTCTGCTCAACGGTGGGCTTGGGCTCCTTGGTGGGCTTCTGCTCAGTGGCGACCTCGACCTCAGAAGCGACCTTCTTCTCCTTGTCGTCGTTCGCGGCATCGGCGGGAAGACTGACGACAATGGAGTGGTTGGGGCTCAGAGACTCTGGGCTGTCGATCGCGGGGTCCTCATCACTGTCGGACTTGACACTGTCGTCAGATGAAGGCTTCGACCTCCAGTCCTCCTGGGCCGCGACAAAGGAGGCGCTGCGAGGAGTGAAGCTGGGAGGCATCGGCGCGGGGGCAGACGCAGTGTTGAGAAGCATGCCAGGGGGGCATTGGCCCATGAAGGGATCGCCCGAGCCGTAGGAACTGCCCGCGAAGGATTGACCAGGCGACTTGTCAAACTGGTCGTCGGAGCTGATGCCGGAAGACTTGCGAAGCTGGTCGACAGCAGTGCTTGAGACCGACAGGGGCCTGGCGTGCTCGTAGCGAGGGGCGACGTTGGCCTGCATCGACAGAGGGATCTGAGAGAGGAAAGGCGGAGTCGGGGGAGGGCCGTACTGCTGCGAGACAAACCTGGGGGGCTGAATCCACTGCTCCTCCACGGTGTTCTGCGGCTGGGTAAACGGAAGGTTCGGCATGACGGCGGGCACAGGCGGCAGGAGGCCAGCATACTAGTCTCGACCGTAGCTGTTGCCGTGCGGAGCCTGCATCTTGACCATCGTTCCCAGCTCTGGAATGAAGGACTCCGGGAGCATGGCGACGGCCATGGCCTGCTGGGTGTCTCCAAGCCTGAGAGGCCGGTCAGTAATGGCACGGGTGGGGGGCAAGGGGAAAGGAGAAAGGGGATGCGTGCCACACTTACAAGATGAAGCCGCTGGGCGGCTGAGGTGTCTTGAATGCATTGTAGCGAAAGGTGACGTCCTCCACGATGCCATAACCCTTGAGAACTTGAGCAAAAACAAGAATGATGGCATGACGATCAGTAGTGCCGGGGCGATCCGCCATGATGAAATGGACGCTCCTGTTCCGACGCTGGCATTTCTTGCAGGCACAATCAGTGTAGTCCCAAGAGTGTCTGGTCTTCTTGTTGTAGAAGTCATTGGGGCAGCCCTCGGTGGACGACCTGGAGAAGCTGCGTGGCTTCTGGGTAGGCTTGGTTGGTTCGAAGCGATAGGTCGGGCCGTGGAGCTCGCTGGAGTCCTTGTAGTGCCAGTTGCTGCTCTGGGAACTGGTGACGTTGGAACCGAAGCCCTTGCCCTCGGGCTTGCGCGACATGGGAGCGGCGGAGGGAACATGCTCGGTGAAGTTGCGGTGCTGTCCGCCACCGAAGGGCTCGCGAGCCTGTGGCTGCGACAGGGAGAAGTTGCGCTGGGACTGGTCCTCGGCAATGGCAGCGGGAGCAGCGTTGGCCTCGATCACCTCGTGGGTGGCGACATCAATCTTCTCCATTGGCTTCTTGGTCTTCTCCTCGAGCTTCTCCTCGGGCTTTTCCTCGGTCTTCTTCCCAACCTTCTCGATGGGCTCCTCCTCGATCTTGTCCTTGGCCTCCTCCTTGTGCCCCTCAGGCATGGCGGAGAGGAGGTGAGGAGGCACACGGGCCTCAGTGGGCGTGATAGGAGGGGCCGCAATGTTCATTTGCGAAGGCATGGCAAGGCCGGCGACAGTAGGCGGGGGGGGGCCGCTTCCCAGGGGCATCGGGCCACCGAAAGGCGGGGAACCGCGACCGAGGTGAGTACGGACCGGGAAGTTCGTCGAAGACTGGTAGGATGTTTTGGCAGTCGGGGCTGTGATGGTAGGCGGGAAGCCGGCCTGGGGAGTGAACTGGCTCGAGAAGTTGCCTGGGGAGACCAGGGGAGCGGCGCCGCGGCCAACACCTCGATAGGCGGAGTGCATCGAGCCTTGGGTTCGAGTCATCGAGGTTTGGGCCGAAGACATTGGGGAAAGCACCGAAGGCCTCGGGGACTGCACTGGATGCATAGAGGCCTGGTCGCCGTACCTGTGCTGAAGCATGGGCGACCTGATGGGAGCAGAGTACTGCTGGCTCAAGACACGTCCGCTGGTGTGGTACTGAGGCTGGGCTGAAATAGCACTGTCGGACTCTTCCTGCTGCCCGGGGAGAGCATCGATGTCAGGGTGGAGCGGGGGGAGACCGCCGCGGGTGCAATAGGGAGTCTTGCCAGCTTTGAAAAAGTCAGTCAGGTTCAATATGCCGAGAAATGAGAGAGAAACCACTTACCGAGCCACAGATGGACATGGCCCGTATTCCAAACAGCCTCGAGGGAGCTTCCGGGCCACTCCCGGTACTTGGCCCAGGTGCCCATGCGGAGCATGTCCATGCGATGAGTGAGGGCAAGACGAACGACGACGAGATCATCATCCTTGAGCTTGCGGACCTCGTCCATCTCCTCTTCAGAGAGGACACTGGTGACATCAGGGCCGTAGAAGGCGATGAGCTTCTTCTGGCTACCGGGCTTGTCGACCCAGCTGTCGGTCCAGGCGCCGACCTCGTAGTAGATGACGGTGGCGGGCGACTTCTTGAGGTTGAAGTTCTCGCTAGCGAGATGGGCGATAACATTCCAGAGGTTGAGGGAACCATGGTCGTAGATGTCCTGGGCATCGAAGTAGTGGAACAGGTCCATGGGTGTTTCGGGATACTTCAGATCGCGGATGAAGATCCAATGCCTCTTGCGAATGGAGTTGGCGACATCCTGAATGCGCGTGGCGTCCCAGAGCTTCATGCGGCGGTTAAGGCAGGGCTCGACGACGGTGTGCTTGGGAAACCTGCCATTGTCGGTGCTGAAGATGGCGGCGTAGTCGCCATGGGGCTTGGTGTAGGCCTCGGCGCTCAGGAAGTACTCGACGTAGTGTTCGGGCTGCTTCTCACCGGCATCGTGGACGAGACTGTAGCCGTGAGGGATGCCGCTGGGATATATTGTTTTCCAATCGTCGACGATGGTCCGGTCTGTCGCGGGATAGACCTGAGTCACGACGAAGGCTGGCTTGGCGTCAGCCGGAGGGCCAGCCGGGAGATCAGCTGGAGTGGTAGCCGGAGCATCAGTTGGGGTGGCAGCCGGAGGGCCAGCTGGAGTGGCAACTGGAGTGTTGCCGGTAGAGGCCATGGTCTAGATGGTTAGTCGTGTTCAGAAATGACTATGAGGGTGTGCAGATGAACATACCGGTGCGACGAAGTTGCAAAGTTGTGTCAATGTGCGATGTTGGATGGATGAAGAAGCTGGGTGATGAGGAATTGAGTGAAGACAGGTCGTGTCGGGAAGGGGGTGGTGGACTTGAGTAGGGTTGATTGTTTGTGATGGTGGTCAAACAGCGTGTCGACCGTGTTTCTTGTGTGTTTTTGAGGAACAAAGCAGATGAAGGCTCTCCTCGACTGCGAAGAAGAAGCCTAAGGCAGAGTGTAGAAAAACAGTAGAGGAAGGAAGCGGACCTCCCGGTCACTGCGGATATCGTGGGTGCGGATGGTGGAATTGGTTGGCAGGCGCGGATACATAAAGTCGCGAAAGTGAGGTTTTGGTGAAGGTTAGGAGCCAGGGGAAATTTTAGGGGGGGTTGCAAAGTCGTCAAAATGCACTGCACTGCGCGTCGGGCTTGTTGACAGTGACGCGTGGTGCAGGCAGTCACTCAGGGAAGGAGCCCGGATTTAGATGGAATAGGGGATAAAAACACCGACTTGGGTGCCTGAGGAGGGTCGGCCACGAGCAGTGGGGGTTATGATCCAGGCTGACACCTTGAGCCGACCTTCTCTTTCAGGGCCAGCAGTGGTAAGCTTTGTCGGCCCTCGAGTCTACAGGCCGTTCCATGCATGACCTTCAAAGGCCAGGACCATGGATGTATTTGTGATTTCATATGTGACTGACGATATTTGAGACGTGCATGGCTGGTCATGACCAAAGACGAACAATCACCTACCTAGTTGGAGATGTCAGCTCATCGCCAGGTTACTGCATGCAACGTACACAGGGCTTGATTGAGCTCCCAACCAGATAGAGTCAAGGGTCCTGCAGCCGTGGAACGAGTACCAGACTTGAATGAGGCCTTCCAAAGCTGTCTGATTCCAGACGTTTCCAGGCAGAAGGCCACCCAGAGTCTGTCAAGCAAGGCTACACTCGATATGCTGTCTGCCACCTTCGCATGTTGGCCCTTGTCTCAGTGGTACTCCGTAATGAACTCGATCTCATGTTTGTCGCGTCACTTAGCTGAGTCTTTTGAGATGCAGTGGACGTGTCTCGTTCGGTTAAAGGCTGCTATGCATCAATATGAACAGGGTACATTAGGCAGAGCCATCCTGGATATGGTGGAGAGAGAGGCAACAGGGCTATTGTACAGGTTTCGGACATGTTCCAGGCCATCGGGCCAATCGTTTTTCTCCATTACTTCTTGTGCAGGGCGTCGAGCATCTTGAGGATCTCTGACTCGTTCTCGCTGGCGACAGCCTTGCCGTTGCTCCAGTCGACGACCTGTGCGGGTGTTAGCCTGACCCCTAGGACCGAAGCTCCAGCCTGTGCCTGGCCTGGACCTCCCACTTACCACCGGCCTCTGGAAGCTACCAGGATCCTGGCTGAACTTTCTCAGGGCATCCGTCTCGTTCTGTGCGCCCTTGACAATGGTGGAGATCTTGCTCTGGCCGACGTATTCGAGGATGGTCTTGACCTGGTCGGCTGTCGGGTGGTTCTCGGTGATGTCGAGATCGAACTCCTCGGAGCGGCGGGCGGCAGAGTGGTCGCTGGCCTGGTCGGCTGTAGCCGGGGCGGACGAGTTGGCCGACACCTGCTTGAGCAGGGTGACCACTCTCGCCGAGGCGGGGGAGCCCGCCTTGGAGAAGAGGGTGATGATGTCGAGGGTCTTGCGCTGTCGGGGTGTTAGCTATGGTTTATAGGGGCGTCGAGGGCGCGGAGAGACTGGCCATGCCAAACATCTTTGCGGTTGTTTCGAGGTGGTGCGGGTGGTTGTCTGGGTGTGACGATGGACGGACGATCGTGAATTGGAGCTCTTCCACTTGACGTTGATGGTGGAGCTCCCCCAGCTGCAGAAGCACGGGCAGTTTACGTCATCCTTAATTGCCGGGGGCCCCCAGCTCCATGCGCCCGGCCATCGGAGGCTTCAGAAGAGGAAGCACTTGTTCCTGAACATCTTCTCTGGGCATCACATGGGTTGGTGTATATTTGAGATACGGGAGTCTTGGGTGCCGAATTGCCTCGTCCTCAACTCATTGTGCATGATCGCGGCAGAAGTCAAGGCCCCTGGCTCGTGAGCCTCAAACTCGCTGGACCTCAATTGACGACTCAGGATTATCTCTTGGCATGTGATCGGCATCCTGAAGAAGTCGGAGAAAACATTAACTTTCGTTCGATCGATCCCGGCCGGCCATTCTTCTGTATCGGACAAAATCTGCCTCTGACGTAGGTTCTTGCCTTGTGCCTCAGAGATGGGGTTAACGCCTTTGGACTAAGGCATGTCTGACCGTCGAGCGCCATCATGACGCATGATGGAGCAAACTGTGGAGAGGGAAGCGCAACCATGATGTCGTCACTAGACGGGTTCGATATAAGTTCGTTGCTGCCGCTTCCACCACGACGTCTCTATTGATCACACAACTCATCGTACTCCTGAAGAAACCCTCAAACAATTCCGTCGTACTTCAAAGCAAATTTCAATCATGTCTGGACAATCCAAGGTCGGCAACAGCGGCGTCTACGAGGCGGGAGACCAGCGCAACTCCAAGGACTCCGAGGTCGAGCAGCCCGAGAAGTTCCACGAGGGCACCGAGCACGCCCACAACAACCTCGACTCCAAGGATGAGAGGTCCATCGCCAACCGGCTAGCTGCTGAGGAGGTATGCTTCGCCCATGAAACGTTTCCTACTCATCTGACGTTTGCAGGCCAACAAGGGCGATGAGGAAGACCCAGAGATCACGGCCATGAAGAAGGACCCCACCGCGCCGGCGCGGATGCATGGTAACGAGCCGTCGAGGGGCGCCAAGATTGACGCGCAGATTCTGGCTGAGGAGGAGGCTGAGCTGGAGCGCAAGGGCAAGAAATAGATGCACCCGAGGAAGCATGCTGCAGCATGAAGTTGTATGAATACAAGCACGGCGTTACAGGCGAGCCACTTTAATGCACAGTAACACACGTAGATGAAGATACGATGAAGATTTTGTCAATAGATGCTACCACCGAAGCAACCCCACTAAACCACCCGTCACACGACGTTCCGTTTGATGAATCTCACTGCAACGCCAGTCAGTCGCTGCTGTCTCCGAGGTCTCAATTAATAGGGTAGAGAGAAGAACGCAATCAGAATATGTAAGAAATTGAATATCATGTATTCAGACGATATAGCCACTCCGGCGAAAGAGAGCCATCGAATGAAATCAATCGCAAATTTGCCTCATCATTGTGCAAGGGAGAGGGAAACGAAGAACGGTGTCGAAAACGTACCTTGAGATTTACAGCTTCCACGAGCATCTTGATGCACAGCATCACCCAAAATATGGGCGCCGGCTCGTGGAAGCGCGTTGTCGAATTGTCTGAATTGCAGAGACAGGAGGAAAAGACGCAAGGCGCAAGAGCTCCCAGCTTTTTTAGCTGCAGGTCCAAGTGGGGCCATTTACCCACCTCCTTCTCATTGGCCCCCACTGCCGAAGTTCTGCCAGCGAATTTTTTTCACCCGGATTGTGCCTTCTCGCCCTATCTCTAGGGCACACAGTGGAGCACGTTCTGTCTTTCCTCGCTTCGCCCTTTCCGTGCCCCAATCTACCACCCATCCAGACAACCATCGGACTTTTGATCGCGACTTGGTAAGCAAACAATCCGACGACGACGACAACCTCACGCCCAGCGACCGACTAATTAACACGCCCAACCTCCAGATCGACAGCAAAAATGGGTGACGCAACCATCGAGGGATCCCAGTGGCGCATGGTCGAGGTCGGCCGTGTCGTCCTCATTGAGGGCAACCACCCCCTGGCCGGCCGCCTGGCCACCATTGTCGAGATTATCGACCACAAGCGCGTACGTCAACTCTGTCGGAATGGAGGAGGAGAACAAGAAAGAGACCGAAAATAGGGAGGACATTTGAGGACGAAAGTGTTAACATGTTTTGCGCCCAACAGGTTCTTGTCGACGGTCCCTCCGAGGACCCCAAGCTCGTCGTTACCCGCCAGTCCCTCCCCCTCTCGCACGCCCTCCTCTCCTCGCTCGTCGTTGAGGGTCTCCCCCGCGGTGCCCGCTCCGGCGCCGTCAAGAAGGCCTGGGAGAAGTCCGAGATCGACCAGAAGTGGAAGCAGACCAACTGGTACAAGCGCAGGACTCAGATCGAGCGGAGGAAGAACCTCACCGACTTTGAGCGCTTCCAGGTCCTCCGCCTCAAGAAGCAGCGCCGCTTCGAGGAGCGCAAGGCTCTGGCCAAGGTCAAGGCCTCGGCGTAAACTCGACACGACAGCTCGCACGATCAACAACCGACTTTCACCACAAAGCGGCAAAAAGCACCGGACGAACTAGACACACGAGGATGCGGCGATGGCGACGACTTTGCGCGGCGGCGGGCGGAGGAAGATTAGGGGACGAGATGCATGGAGAGGTTGGGCCTGGTTTACTTTGGAGCGTGGGATGGCATGGAAACCTGGACTGGTCTGCATCCATCGCGGCAACGGTTTGCCGCGTTTCTCTTTGGCTCCGTACAGGAAGGGCCCCTATGTCACATCATAAAGATGGCCGGCGTCGATACGGAAAATCAGAGACAAATGATATTCATGGCACACTAGACGAAGAGAGCATCAACGCTTTTGGTCTGGAGGCTGCTACGGGGGACGGGGGGACACCGTCGGCGCTGCACCTGGGGAACTCGGGGCAGAATGTTGGCGCGCCCTTCAACCCCGACGAATCAATACCAAGGGAGTCCAAAAATTGAGAAACGAATACCGCAACAACTCCACGTCTTGTTTGCTGTGACATATCGGGCCTTAACCTCGGGACTCGCGGCCAAGTAAATTCTGGGGAAACATGTACGGCGGGCCTCAGCCTCGCCTGGCCCTCATTCAGTGTCACTTTCGTGGGCTGGAGAACCGGCAGGTGGGGGGCTGTCGTAGGTGAAGTCAAGTACCCAAAAATCCAGCCGGCCTTGGCTTAGTCATCCGCCGCTTCTGCCAAACCCTAGAATTTGCAGTTCCTCTCGCGATCACCACAACAGGGCGGAACAATCCAACGACTCATAGGCCTTTCACCAGACCCAAGAATCTCCGTAAGTCGACCCCGGGAAGCTGTCTAGCAATTGTTTTCTCCCCGTGCACCCGGCGCCGGGCGGAGGAATGGGCGATTTTGCGAGATTTCGCGGCTCTCACGGCAAAAATCGCCCATTTACTCTCGCCAGGCCTGCCCGCTACACTTCTGGGGAGCTGTTTGCTACAAACGCAGAGGCTGACCAAAACCCCGCCACACAGAACAGACAAAATGGCCGCCGCACGTGCTGAAGAGAAGCCTGAGGCTGAGGTCAAGAAGGCCCAGATCGAGGAGCTCGACGACGACGCCAGCTCCGACGATGGCGAGCTCGAGGACGGCGAGGGCATCCCCGCCGGCAGCTCCACCACCGTCGTTCAGTCCAGGAACGAGAAGAAGGCCCGCAAGCTCCTCGAGAAGCTGCACCTGACCAAGATCCCCGGCATCACCCGTGTCACCCTCCGCCGCCCCAAGAACGTACGTCGTCGCATATCCCGAGAGACCCCGCGCCTCGGCAGTCCGCTAACTCCCCCCCGCAGATTCTGTTCGTCATCAACAACCCCGACGTCTACAAGTCGCCCAACAGCAACACCTACATGTGAGTTGCCCGTCACACTACCCTCGAGGAAATTTCCCCTAATCCCTCTCCCCGCAGCGTCTTCGGTGAGGCCAAGATCGAGGACCTCAACGCCTCCGCCCAGGCCGCCGCTGCCCAGCAGCTCGCCGCCGCCGGTGGTGCCGAGCACGACCACGCCGGCCACAGCCACGGCGAGCCCAAGGCCGCCGGCTCCGCCGACGCCAAGAAGGACGACGAGGAGGAGGAGGATGACGAGGAGGACGTCGATGCCGAGGGCGTCGAGGAGAAGGATATCGAGCTCGTCATGACCCAGGCAAACGTCAGCCGGAACAAGGCCGTCAAGGCCCTGAAGGAGAACGACAACGACATAGTCAACTCCATCATGGCGCTGAGCATCTAGGGCGGCTGATATCTGGTTCCCTGCACCTGGATTGGGAGCGGGGGAAGGATCGAGGCAAGGCATGAGGAAACGGGGACCGTTTTGTAAAGCGTCGGGGCGTACAGACCGGATGTCTTTTCGGACAGCACCATGATGCATGCACAAAGGACAAAAATTAGGCCGGGCGTGACAGCCTTGTACCATGCCCGGGGAGTTTTGGCGGAATAAAAGCTCAATCTTCCGGGATCATCAGGACGAAGTGATGTGCGGAATTGGAACTTTTGCTGATGCATCACATTAGATTCGAGGACTCATCTTCAATCGTTTCTTCAATCGATCAGAGCTCATTGACAGCTCAATGGGCGTAGAGTGCATTGCGGCTGCGAGGTCATCTCCGATGTAGCCTCGGAAGGTCACGTGCCCCACCATGTGACTCCGTGCTCCGGATCTTTCCCGCCTCTTCGGCAAAGTCAGCCAGCAACCTCAACGATCGAAGGCAATCCACACTTCAACCCCCTCGAACCACCAACATCTCGATCAAGATGGCCGCAGTGAGTACTCCCGCGGATTCCGAGTGCCAATCGACTTCTCTTCCGATCGGAGCGACGTCAATTGGCGATGTGCAGCGGGCGCGCCCGGCACGCGAAGCGAACAGGCTGAGCTAATTTCTCCTCTCTCCCTCCGCAGCGAAGCGCAGCACTCAAGCTCGACTGGGCCAAGGTCACGACCTCGCTCAACCTCCGGGGTCAGACCGTCGCCTCCCTGCAGGCCTTCAAGAAGCGCAACGAGGACGCCCGCCGCAAGGTCGCGTCGCTCCGCGAGCTCCCCACCGAGGTCGACTTTGCCCACTACCGCTCGACCCTCAAGAACCAGGCCGTCATCGCCGAGATTGAGAAGCGCTTCGCCGCCTTCAAGCCCTCCACCTACGACGTCGCCCGCCAGGTCAAGGCCATCGAGGCTTTCGAGGTCGAGGCCGTCAAGAATGCCGAGGCCACCAAGGAGCAGGTCGGCCTGGAGCTGAAGGATCTCGAGAAGACCCTCACCAACATTGAGCAAGCCCGGCCGTTCGAGGACCTCACCGTCGTATGTCCATCTGGAAGGAGAGGAAGTGCCCATGGGAGACGAGGACGAATGCTGACCGCGTATGCTACCAGGACGACATCAACGCCGCTGTTCCCGAGGTTGAGAAGAAGACTGCCGAGCTCGTCGCCAAGGGCCGCTGGTCCGTGCCGGGCTACAAGGTACGATCCCACTTCCTGATGTTTGATATCCGAGTCTCCGCTAACACCCACCGCAGGAGAGGTTCGGTGACCTGTCCGTCCTGTAAACACCATAATGCCGACTGTTCCTCGGTTCCCTTTGTGTACTCTAGCATGGTAGATAGGAGAGGCGAGCGGAAGACCTACGTGGTAGGGGAATCGACTATTTATTCACCGACCCTGTGCCACCCGTGTGTCTTGATTGAATTGACTCGGCAGGCACTGTTATGATGTTTGTTGACATGGGGCAAGTTGAAGTTGATCGACAACATAATCAAGGGAGACTACCAACGGGCGAGCAACGTGTTATTCTATTGTCATTATCTCGAATATCTTACTTGCAAATCGCAGGGATCGTGCCAAACACCCATCTGATATGCTCGCATCCTGTGTTCGGCTTCTTTTTGCCGGGCGTGGATGGGACGGCTAAACCGGATGATGCTGTTGGTGCGAAAACCGACCCCGCTCTAGCTCACGACGAGCCCCGACGACGACCGTCTCGTCTTATATATCCCGCCTCTCGTGGTGTTGTCGTCAACTTCTTCACTCCTTCTCCCATTATTATCTTTATCCGGTACCATCATGCCCAACCTCCAGGACCTCGTCATCCAAACACCCCCTCCGCTGGATCCCGCCTGGCTGCAATGGGAAAAGGACAACGCCAAGCCTCCCGTCGCCTATGCATCGGTGCTTGAAAGGCAGCCAGTCTATGCGGAGGAGAGGCGGCAGCTTCACGCAAGGCTGCTAGCTCCTGGAGAAAATTTCCACGATTTTTCCGAAGGAATCACCGCCACGCCTCGCACCGTTCCCTCGACAATAGATGGCTTTGCCATTCCCGTCATCCAGTACAGCAGCACTTCATCTGTCGATATTGTTGTTGTCTACTACCACGGCGGCGGTCTCTTTGTTGGAGAAGCCGATAGCGAGGAGCTCTCGTGCCGACGAATCGTCAAGCAGATCCCCAACTCGACTGTCTACTCGGTCGGATACAGGCTCAACCCGACATACCCAGCAACGACGTCCCTCCAAGACTCCACGGATGCTTTTGACGCAATCTTGAAGCTGGCACCCCCGCATGCCAAGATCGTCCTTGTCGGCTCCTCCAGCGGTGGCGAGCTCGCAGCGTTCATGCAGCAGCATGCCGGCCCGGGAGTCGTAGCAGGCACGGTCCTCCGCGGTCCTGTGACGTGCAACGCGGGCAACGGGCCAGAGTACGTCCCCGAGCGTCTGCGTACGTCACACACGAGCGCAAGCGAATCCTTCTCGACGTCTCTGGGCGGCATCTTTGTCATGGACCCTCCGCGGGCTGGGCTTGAGAGGATGCCGCTTGAGGTTGAGCCGGAGCGGCTTGCGGGGCTTGGAAGGACATGGATTCAAGTGTGTTCTAACGACACACTGTACTCGGACGGAGTATGCTATGCCATGGCGCTGGAGGATGCGGGTGTCGAGGTGGATGTCCGGGTTGTTCAAGGTTTCCCGCATACATTCTGGCTCAAAGCACCTGAGATTGAGCGGGCGGTGCAAACTGAGGAGGAGATGATTCAGGGGATCGAATGGGTTCTCTCAGGGTAGGTTTGGAAGATGTGCCTCTGCTTGAGGTATAGGTCATATGTTAGGCAGTGGTAGAGGTCACTGAAAACAGGGTCTACAACACTCTTGATTGCCCTCTATCTTCCAATCTCGACAATGTCCAGCTACTCTCACACAGGGAAGTCAACTATTCCTCCATCGATGTCCCACCATGTCGTGTCCTCCGTGTCGTACAGAAAACCCCGAGTCAAAGCTTCCATCAGTCCGCCTCCTCCCACATCTTCCGAATGCTTCCCACAACATGACGACCAGGCTTCATGTAGCCCTTGAGACGCTTCATGTCCGACTGCGTCGACAAGGTGTAGATGTCCTTGTCGTACTGTCCAAAGTAGCGCCAAGTCCTGACTTGGTACCGATCGCCCTGGGAGATGTAGACGATGTTGGTGGAACACTTGTTGCAGCTGATGGTCCTCTCAACTCCCCGATCCTCGACCATATAAACTTCGTCCTCTGGGGGTGGGCAGTCCTCGATGTTGGTGTTCTTGTGCCATATGTGGAGGCAGGGGTCAAGCCAAAGGGGCCTCTTGAGATCCGAAGAGTAGATGAGTCGGCGATCCCTGACCTTGAGGGAGTGCTCGGCGTAGACGATGAAGCGACCGTTGATAATCTTTGGGTGGAAGTAGAAGAGCATTTCGCCGTGGCTCTGCTCGGTCATGAGGGAGCCCGCTGACTCCTGGAAGGTGCTCACCTTGAGGAACGGCGCGGCCTTGAGCTTCTCTTCTTCGAAGCGTATACTTGAGGGCCATCTGGACCTCTCGGTGCTCGATCGTCTTCCACGTCTTCCTGCAGTCGCAGTAGTGGGTGTCATTATGGTCAGTGAAGGCGTAATAGTCGACACCCCAGGATTTGCCGCATGTCTTGTCGAAGTAGTTGGCGGTTCCAGGCATATAGCGCACGTCTGCGAAATGGATCTTCTCGCAGAAGATACACGCCCAAGCATCGTCCAGGCGGAGGGCAAGGGCCAAGAGGAATGGAAACTTTTTCTTGCCGTCCTTGTACTTGAGTGTCGAGTTGTCCTTCCATCGGTCGAGTGTCAGATCCCGCAGAGTCTGACAAGTCTGTGACAGGAAGAAGCAGTCTTCAGGAGACACGTTGCTGGGGATGTCGTCCATGAGCTCTGCTGGAAGATTGAGAAGGTGACTGTGTCCCCGGCCGACCAGCTTGTCTTGCAGCCTGTTGATTGTGGCGAGATGCTGAGCAATGACAGCGCGCTGGCCGGTGATCTCCTCGTTCTGTCGAATGATTTCCTTGTCCATGCAAACGACGGTGTCGCCCTGAGCGGCGAATTGGTACGTCCTTTTCGACAGCCTTTCCTCTGCATCGGCGAAGTCCTTGTGGGAGCCGGCGAGATCTTTCTTCAGCTGATCATTCTCCTGTTGCAGCTCGTCCACCTTGTCGTCCCGGGAGTCGATCTTGCCTTGCAGGCTGCGGACGAGCTTGCTTTGGTAGAAGGGATGATTATTCTGACGCGGGCGAAGGCGGTTGTGCGCCAGAAGTTTGGCGCTCAAGTTCATCGAGATGGGGCTGGAAGATTTTTCGATGGGAGAGGGTGTTGATCCATTGACGGAGGAGGGGCTGTGGTGTCGAGGAGGAGGAGGAGGAGGAGGAAGGGCCGGTGGTTTTGCCACTGACGGTTGCAGTAGGACGGGGACGTAGTCTCATGGATGGAAGACAGGTTCTGAGAAGAATACCAGCAGGGGGTCCGGCCAAGTGAATGTGGCTTAATTTTCCAGGTAGAAGTGAATGCAGGCAGGCGATGGGGGAAGGTCTGCCGGTGTTTGCGAGAGCCGGCTTGCTTGCTTGACTGCATGCAATCCTCCCTCTGCAGCAGGGAAGTTGACTGGTCTAAATACAATTCACTTGCTGTCTCAGGAACGCGACAGCCAACAAAGGAGTTGCTCAGTCAAAGGAGTGGAAACTCTAGCTGAAGAAGAAGAAGACAGGGGTCGTTTCCATTTCAATCCAACAAAGTGAGACTCTCTTCTGCCTTTGTCTGTCCGGCAAGCTTTGGGGACCTGCCGTAAATGACATCTCAGATATCATGACTTCCTACCTGACGCCCCTACTCGAAGATATGATGCTTCGCCACCGACTCGCCTTTTTCTTCTCCGGCACCACTTCCACCTCCTCTGTTTCGCTTCCGAGTGGCTCCATCCGAATATCAACCAGAAGATACTTGCAAGACCCCAGAACCATGCTCGTTGCCTCAACCCTCACCGCATTCTCCTCCAGCTCGACCTCGGTGCCCAGCGGCTCAGGATTGACAAACAGCGGCTGCAGCTCATCAGGTTCGACTTCCTCCACCCCCCGCGGTAGCTCAACGGCACAGAAGCCAGCCGAAAACAACTTTTCTGACCCCAGAATCACCAACACTCCCTTCCCATTGCTCCTCGTCACCACCACTCCACAAGCTGCCCTCCCTGGCGCCCGGGGGAGCATGAACGCCGCAGCATTCACCTCTCCTGTGCCCTTTTCTTGCCTCCACTGGCTCCACGACCGCCATCCGAAAGGCTGCCGTGGTGCTGGGAAGTGATCTTTCATCAACGGTCGCGGATGGCCTTCCTGTTCAACAGGGGCCACGACCATGGCAGACGGGTATGTCAAGAGATCGGGACCGCCTCTGAGCTGGATTGCATGCTGGGGAAACACTCGCATATCCTCTGCAATGCCCGGCCCAAAGTTTTGACGGACATGAATCGTCTCCCTGCCCTGGATGGCGCCGACGCGGGCAAACTCTCCAGCACGCACGCGGGCGTAATGGTTGCCCCCGCCGGCGAGTTTCTCAAGATACACAGCGAGGAAATTTCGATTCCTATAATCCGGAGGTGCTGGACAATTAAGGGCAGCAAGGTATGTGCCAGCATTTGGCCCCGTCGGAGCAATGGGCAGGCTGATTTGTAGCCCACGGTTGGTCATCTGAAAAGGGGCTCTCTCCTCCCAGTCCTGATAGGGTATGAACATTGGCGAAGCTGCAAATAATCGCGGCGCACTAGCCAGAAGGCCATGTCGTGCCGCTGGATCAGCATCGACATCGCACCAGGCAAAGAGTGACTCGTCATCTGTCGTCTTCATGATCTCCTCCTGCAACCGGACGAAAGCACGAGCACCTTCGCCATAGAGCATGGGCATGTTAACGTCAAAGATGCCCAGGAGACAGTAGGCTGTGTCTTCGAGACGGGTTGTCTGACGATTGGCGGCCCAAGACATCCGTTTGGCAACGCTGGCGGCGCCGAGGGGCAGCTCGCCAGTGAGGATATCGACGTCGATGCGAGTGATTTCGGCGATGTGTCGGCAGAGGGATTCGCGGGTGCCGATGCAGGTGCCTGAACCAGCATGGAAGGTTACCGTGGATGGGGCGAGGAGTTCTTGAAGGGTCCAGCCTCGGGTGAACCAGCGGCAGCGGCTGAGGGCAGACGGGACGAGGGTTTCGTGATGATAGTCTTCAAGAAGGGCATAGCAGCAGGCTGCTGCGCGGTACTAAGCCGTGTCAACATTATCTCAGATCAATACCAGAGGAAAATTGTATATTTCAACTGATGTGGTAGGAATGAATCTCACCCACGGAAACATGGAGTTGATGGCCTCGGAGAGCTCAGCACTGCTAGCCTTGTCGATGCAGCACGAGTCTATCCAGGCATACTCTAGGCCATCGCGCGCTGCCTGGCGACAGGTGAATGCGACCTTGGCGAATGCCGGCTTGGCGCGGGCGGTGCCATTGGCAATATCTGTGAAGACGACCTCGTCAGGGCCCCAGGTGTGGGAGAGAATGGCATATGGATGAGCGGGGATATCATCGGCAGGGATGTTCTTGAGGAGGAGAGGACCATCTCCAATGACACTGGAGACTTGGAGGAGGCGCATCCCGCTGGCAGTGCTCGGAACCGGGGATGGCAAATCATCCAAGGGTATGGAGAGAGTCGATTGACCCCTTTATCACCCCTTCGTCAACATCTCAAGGTGACACTCGCAGTTCTCCTGGGACGTCACAACCGGTTTCGGGTAGTCGGTCATCGGGCGGGGAACTCGGGCGACTCAAGAACTGGGGGAGTGCAACCCCAAGACTTCTAGGCATTCCATATTTAACAAGGCGCAGGTCGCCAAGGGATGCTTGGAAGCTGGGGGGCGGCAGAATACAGCTCAGCAGGGTATACCAACCCTGGGCGAGCCGTTCAATTGGCAGACAGCCTGAACGCGGCGCAGCGATGCAGCCAACCGTCGGGGGCGGAGCACGGGCAAATGGGTTGATAGGGCTGGGTATTTACCAAGTAGAGTACCCATTTCAGCCTTGTGACGTCGATCCTTTGAGGTGGAGGATGGATATATAGGTAGGGCGAGTGTTCGGTGATTGTTTCTGTTATTTCGACAGCACTGATCATCTTCCATCTCATACAATGTCTCAAATCAACAACGAAAAGCCCCCAGAGCACCAGCCTGAAGCTGGGGATGCTTCTCAAGCTCCCACTCAGGAACAGACACCTGCGGGACAGACACCTGCGGGACAGACATCTGCGCAACATCCCGACCCTATTCAGGTACCATCTCAAACAGTACTCCCCCAAGAGACACCTTCCACCAAGACGGAACCCCAAGCACAAGTACCAACCATCAACTCGGAAAGGCAAGCTTTCTCTCCCCAGCCCCTCCACGATATCCCACTCACTCACGCCNCCAGCATCAACCCCCCTTCCGCAGCCATCACACACCAATACCGCTCCGAGCCCGTCATCAACGCCGCCTCGCCAAACTCTACAGCGCGCGTCACGCCCATCTCCGAGCTCACAGATGCACCCGCCCTCATCGTCTGCCCCTTTTGCCACCAGCGGGGTGTCACCAATGTCAAGAAAGAAGGCGAGGACAAGCAGATGTAAGACTTCCCATACTTGTGGTGAATGTCCGGTAGCTGACAGATGCAGGATAATGGGCGCTCTGCTGTGTCTGATATGTGTCTGCGCGACGTGTCTGCCGTGTGTCATGGGGTGGTTCGTCGAGACGAAGCACAGCTGCTCGAGGTGTGGCAGTCAAGTCAGAGTGGTTGAGGGGTGAGCGTTAGTCAAGTAGGGATGCATTTGGGTACATGGAGTTTGGCGCTGAGAACACATGGGAATGGATGTAATGGGACTCGTTTTTGGTGGTGTCAAGCCAGTATGAAAGCAACTCGTTTATACCTAGCCAAGCCATGCCTCTCGTGTTGTTCGTTGCTCGTGAGTCTTGTAAAGGTCAGCCACTGTTTGGAGGGGGCCATTAACATGTAGACTTACCAATCTTCGAAGACGGCGTTTCCTGATCTTGCCCAAACATGTCGACAGCTTGGACCTCCCCCGACCTCCAGCATCTCACACAGACATCTCTCGTATGTCGAACTCCTGCTCGGTAGCTCCCAGAAACTGCACATCCGGAGTTCCCTCTTCCCGCTCCTCCTCCCCAACATCCACCTCCTTCCCCTTCCCCTTGCTCCTCCTCCTGGTTGTCCTCTCATCTTCACTGTCATCAATGACAATGATCTCCTCCTCATCATTTTCCCTCGGCGGCTGCTGCACCAGCTGTGCAAACGCAGCCAGAGCTCGGTCAAACGCACTCTTCGTACCTCCCTCGGCAGAGATGAAGGCGCTCAGAATCTGCTCAGTGTTGAAGAGAAGCGCCGCGTTGTCAGGACGAACATGGTCGAAGATCAGGGCCGTCTTGACCAGCAGGTTCGCAGCCGCTTCGGAGGGAAAGTACTTCCCATCCTCAAAATCTTGGTACTTCTGGCGAAGGGGGAATACCTCGTCGCGGAAGAGGTTGTAGAGTTGAAAGTCGGTGTCGTCGACGGGGCGGAAGGGAGAGGGCTTCATTTTGGCGAGGAAGCGAGTTGTCGATACCTTGGTAGGAAGGGAGAAAATCGGATGACTCTGAATGGGAGGGAAGAGCACGCTTTTAGCAATGGCTGATGACTGGCAGACCGTGATGAAGCTGGGTCGGCGACGCTCTTGATTCTTGAGGTGGCGTGTAGAGGCGTCAAAGTAGTGGTGAGAGGGCTGTTGGCAGGAAGCAGGCTATTTGTTGCTTGTTTAGGCAGACGTGCCCAGTGTCATTGGATCAATTTGGGAGATAAAAATAAAAACGGAAATTGGATATCAAATTGGGAAGAAGGTGCTTGGATTGGACCTAAGGAGATGTGATGTCGTCCGCTGGTAAGGTACCCCGCGTTAGCAGGCATGCACCTCAGGTCGCCCGCCAGCAGTACTATCGTAAGGTACGATTTTTCATAAAACAATTAATACATCCAGTCGAGATACTTTATATGCTTCATTTATCAGATCAAAAATACAGACATAACCCAAAAAACAGTGCAGTCGTCGCCGTGAGTCACGCCCGCTCGTGGCACCTCGACACGCCTTCCCCAATCGTCCTCCACCGCCGTACACCATCACCACGACACCAACCCACTTCAACTCATCTCACCTCGCATCACTCTCCCTCCCGTCGTACAACCACCCAACCACAATCACGACTCCCCCCAAAATGACAGCCTCCTCCCTCCGCGACGGCCAAGCCGATCTCCCGCCCCCCCGCAGCACCGCCTCCTTCTGGCACCGCGAGCCCTCCCCGCTCCTCGGCCACCGAACAACCCCGGATCTCCCCGCCTCCTCAGATACCATCATCATCGGCACCGGCATCACCGGCTCATTCGCCGCAAAGTTCCTCAAGGACAAGAGCCCCAGCACCCGCGTCGTCCTCCTCGACGCTCGCGAGGCCTGCTGGGGCGCCACCGGGCGGGTGAGCCTTTTTGTTGCTCCCCTTATCAGCATCATCAGATACTGACATCCTCCCCCAGAACGGCGGCCACTGCCAACCAAACGTCTACGCCCAAGCCCCCGCCGTCTCCCGCTTCGAGCTCGCAACCTATCAGTACCTCCGCGATCTTGTTGCCGCCAACGCCATACCCTGCGACTGGGTACCCCTCGAGGGCGTTCACGCATACGAGACCAAGGACCTCTTCGCCCAGGCCACCGCCCACCTCTCTGACCGCCAACAGTCCGATCCCGAACTTGGTGCCGCAGCACGTCTTGCTGAGAAGCCTGAGGATCTCGCTGCCTTGCATGTGCCTTCGGCCGTCGGCGCAGTTGCCCAGACCTATGCTGCTTCTGTCTGGCCCGCAAGTGTCCCAGCATTCCACCTTTTATTCCAGGCTGATATTTACAACATCCGCGAAATGTGACAACTGACTTCTACCATATAGTACAAGCTCGTCTGCTGGGTCATCGAGGACCTTCTGCGCCGCTTCTCAGCCGACGGCTCATTCAACCTCCAGACCACCACCCCCGTCACACACCTCCAGCGCCTAGAATCCTCCGCCTCCTCTTCCTCTGCCCGCTGGATCGCCCATGTACGCTCCTGACCACCCTTTACACCCTTCCGTAAAAAAACCAGACCCCCTCCTAACCTCACAAGACCCCCCGCGGCCAAATCGCAGCCCGCAACATCATCCTCGCCACAAACGCACACACCTCCCACCTCCTCCCCGACTTCTCAGACCTCATCGTCCCCGTCCGCGGCCAAGTCGCCGCCCTCCTCCCCCGTCCCGGCCACGCCTCCATCGCCTCCACAAACTCCTACGTCTTCATGGGCACCCCGCCCTCCCCCCGCCCCAGCCAAGACGACTACCTGATCCAGCGCCCCGACAGAGCCAGAGAACTTATCCTCGGCGGCGGCCGCAGCCGCGGCACGGCCCGCGGCGTCGGCATCAGTGCCGATGATGTGATCGACGCCGTCGTCGCCGAGTACCTCCGTGCCACCCTCGTGCGGGACCTCGACCTCGGACCTGGGGGCGGCCCTCCCGCGCCCTTTGAGGCTGCGTACGAGTGGACTGGTACCATGGGCTTCTCGCGAGACTTTAACCCCTGGGTCGGTGCTGTGCCCGAGGGCCTCGGCGGCGGTGACGGCTTGTGGATGTCTGCGGCCTACACGGGCCACGGCATGCCCCAAGCCGCGCTGTGCGGCGAGGCCGTCGTGGACATGATGCTCGGCGGCGACGGGGCCATCGCAGCAGACGGCCTCATCGAGAGTTTCTCCCTGCCGGACGAGTTCCGCATCACCCAGGCCCGCGTGCGTACTGCTCGAGAACGGGAAAGTGTTCGCGAGATGGATGCCATGGACATGTTCATATAGACAGGGCTCACATATCTCAAACATAACTCGTGAGAAAACCCTCCGATCACGGACGGGTTATTTTTTTCATCATCCTCCCCCTATGTCCCTGGTTCTATGACCACCCCCCGGCCGTCTGCGATGCCCATATCATATCGCATCGCGTCGTAGAGAAGAAAGCATCATGAGAGCCGAGGCATAAAGTACACTCCACGCGTTCCTGCACCAAGACTTAGAAGAGCCGCACCAAAAATGGTGAAGCCATCCGTCCTGTGCATCCCGCTGCACCCCACACGACGCGTCTAAGCGCGCATCTTCTTCCTCTTTCCGATCTGGGCCGAGAAACCAGTCTTGATGGCCGTGACGGTACGCCTGGAGCCGCACGAGTTGCACTGGACGAAGTACAGACGGTTCTCGCCCTTGCTGAGTTCGGTGTTGGGGGACTTGCACGTCTTGCAAGTGACGTACTCGACTAGAGGGAGTTAGCATGGTGCAGAGGGGAGAGGGGGGTAAAGGGCGGGCATACTGATGTATTTTCTCAGCACGTTCTCAATCTGCTTCTGCTGGAAACGACCCTTGATGACGAGACGACGGCTACCGTCGACGGAACCCGAAGTTCCCAACTCGGAGAACTGCAAAATGTCAGTAGACTGCAGACATATCAGGCAACAGGAATACTGACCAGGTACTGGGTGACGTGCTCCTCGGTCCTCTTCATGCGCTTGGCAATCTCGGCAATGTTGGCGAAAATGGTCTTCTTGTTACCCTCACGCAGGCACTGCGGGGGCGGGATCTTGTAGCTCTTGGAGCCGCTGGAGGCGTGGTCGGGGTTCTTCTGGGTGAGCTGGAAGAAGAATCGGTCGAGAAGCAGAGAGTAGCCGAGGGCCTTCGTCTCGTCATGCTGCCAGATACCGGTGCCGGTCTCCATGTCGCCCTCGTCAACGGCCTCCTCGGCCTCGCCGGCGGCGGCGCCCTCCTCCGTCTTGCCCTCGAGCTCGAGAGCCTTGAGCTTGGCGGCAAAGTCGTCCTCGGCGGGGGTCGCCACCTTCTTCTTCTTCTTCTTCTTGAGGCTGAGGTCGATGCCTCCGTCCTCGGCGGCACCCTCGGCGGCGGCCTCCTCGCCATCCTCCAGCACGACCTTCTTCTTCTTCTTCTTCTTGAGTGTCAGGTCGAGGCCGCCATCATCGGCGGCGGGGGCCTCGGTGGCATCGACATCGGGGATCTGCTCGGCGCCAGCTGTGGGGACAGGATCAGTAAAAGCCCCGAGGGCGGCGGAGAGCGGCGGCGTACGAGGCGTGTGAGACTGAGNGAGACTGAGCGGTCTCCTTGACCTCGTCAGGGGAGTTGACCATTGTGACTGAACCGTCGGCGTCGACGACGACTTGTTCGTTGGTGAATGCGACCGACTTTCGCTGTTTGCGTTCGGGGAGAGGTGCGTCCTGTAGTGTAGAGGCAGGTGTGAGTCAACGTTCGTTCGGGGTTGATGATGCGATGTGGTGGTACGTGGAAGGTGAGGTGGCCGGGGGAAAAAGTCCGAGGGTATCGGAGGGAATCGGTGCAGTGCAGGGCGGGTTTCAATGAACTGTCTGACCTTGGGCAAGTCTCGGTGTGCTGGGGAGGTGACGGGTGGTGGTTGTAGTGTTGGTCGTGTGGTGGTGGGGTAAATATTCTTTGGGTGCAGTGGTGGACGATAAATTGGTGGAGAGGTATGGCAAGGCAGGTAGGTGCAGTTGCTTAGGTAGGCAAGGGGGAATGTGGAGGGGGGGCGAATTTGGGCGGTGGTGGTTCGCTAGCACAATAAAATACCAAACTTACCTCCATGGTGGCGGTTGAAGACGGATGGAAAAGAGCTTTGGTGGTGCTGGTGCTGTCTTACGGCTGGGGTCGGCTGTCGATTGAGTGGTACGGGTATCCTTGGATGGGGCTTTGTACTGGGGTTCGAGTTGTTCCTCGGGCGGCTTTGGGTTGACGGGGAGTGTGTGCTTGGGTTACGCAGAATTCCCTCGTGGGTGCTTTGTGGATAAAGTCCTGGGGAGGGGCTTTACGGGTGGTGATCCTCGGAAGTAAGGTAAGAGGAGGGGAGGGTTGTGCAAGGGCAGGTGGTTGCACGCAGATGGAGGTGTTTGGGTTGCAAAGTGGTGGAGGGAGCTGGAAAGGAGGTCTCTTCAGCGGGGAGATGCGCTGGGTGCCTTGGGCTGATAGGTGACTAAGACGGGATCGCGGGTTTTGGCTTCAGCGCAGTGAGCAGTGACGTTTGGGCGTCGAGGGGTGGGTTTTGGGTGCTGGACTGGGGGTCTTGGCAGGCCGTTCACTGCTGCCGGTGCAACACCGGGCGGGCTCCTGCTCCATCCATTTGCCCTGTGACTCACTCTCATCACGTGACTTTGTTTCTGACCGCCTTCCTCATTCATTCGACTCAACGACACCACCAAGCTTGGGCCACCCTCGGTTACCGTCTGCATTGGATCCGCCGATGCAGCGGCCGTCGGGTTGCCGGCAACTGGCACGCCGGGAAGCTCGTCGATGCCATCACCAGCTCCCAACGACGTCTCCCTTCCAGGCCATACAGCTGGTTAACGCGTGCCCAAGCCGAGTTCCATCGTCACGTCTGGACGTACCTTCCGAGACACCATCTCCATGACACGACCTTGATCCGACTCTCGTCCACCTCCCAAACGTCCACCGATCCTCCCCTCCCTCCTCCGCCATGGCCACCGACTCGTACATCCTCGACCACGATGCGTCCGCCTCGGACAGTGACGAGCTCGATTCTCTCCCCTCCATCTCCAGTAGCGTCCTCGACTCAGAGCCCGATGAGGACGCCCAGGCCGAATGGGAGCGGAGTCTCGAGCAGATGCAGCTCCTCCTGACCATGATTCTTGTGCCCTTTGCCGGCAAGTACTTTGGTCGCAAGTTTGCCTACTGGAGTGAGTACCGAAACCAATCACAGCAAGCTGAGAACCATGTGCTGACTGTTATTTTCCGCAGGCTGGGGCCGATACATGGAATGGATGCACAACGTCGAGATCAAGTGGACCAACAAGACAAAGTTCAAGGTCGTCGGTGCCGCAGAGGCAGCGGCGACGCTGTAGGAGCATTAAGAGGGCATACATCACCGTCCATCGATGAAGGCGGATGATGCAGAAGCGGAGATTTACTTGTGCATTTACTTGCGCATATAGGCGTATGGCGTTTGGGAGCCAGATACACAAAAGGACTGGCCTGCGTTTTACATTGCATCACCATTGAGAAGAACTTCAAGTGCAAAAACAACTCGTGATTCTCGCCATCGAGGCGGTGATTATACAGGAGGAAAAAGTGAATCGAGTCTAGGGTGTGTACAAGACCGCATCCGGCTCGCCATGCCACCGGCATTAGTACCCCTCGCATAATCGTATCATCTCATGATCGTGAATATTCCGTGAACAAGTAAGCCCCGACAACCCCGCGCAACCATAAAAACGCCGGTTCCGGCCCTGCTATCCAGCGGACCTCCGTGCCGACCGGTGCTGAAGAACTCCCCATCCGTGTGCCGAGATTTGACGGGAAGAAGGAGAAGGAGAGCATCCGTTGCCTGTTGGACTTAGACGCCAACCTGGGCCATGTTAGGCCTGGACGAGCGCATAGAGCCACCGCCGCGACGGAAGTCGAGGAAGGTCAGGACGAAAGTGGCAGCGAAGCTGATGAACAGGAACCACATGAAGACAGTCGACGCCTGAATCTCGCGGCACCTCTTCTCCGTGTTGGCGGCGCCGTAGGCGATCCAGCCGCTTCCGCGACCAGCAGTGTTGGCGCAGTTGACGGCACCGAGGCGCGCCGACAGGACGATGGCGGAGATGAAGGTGAAAAGTGTCGCGATACCGTCCAAGGCGAGCATGACGACTGGAATTGCAATGGAGCTGATAATGGTGGCGGCCAGGCCGTAGATCATCGCCAACCAAGAAAGGACGGCGACAAACATCGCAAAGTTAACGCTCGCCATATGGCCGTTAATGTTTAGAGCGATGACATTGCCGATAAGAGCGGTGATGAGAAGAGTCCACAGGAACTGCAGGGCCCGCAGGCCGGTGCGCATGATACCCTCAAGCATGGTGATTGTAGGATGAATAGAGATGTACTCGGTGTGTGTGTGTGTACAGGAGGTGGGAGTATAGACACGAGGAAGAAGTGGAGGCGAGAAGGTGATTGATTGCAGGGTCTTGGTGCTTTGTGCTGGGTTGTAATCGAGCAAGGTGACGAGATCTCGTTGCTAGGGCAGGGAAAGAGAGAAATGTGCAGCAGCCGGGTTTAATACGTCGGGGCGGGTGTCTCGGGGTGGGAGGCGAAGAAAGGGAGGGAGGAGCGAACCACCGATGAATAGCGGAACGTGGGACGTCACTCGATCTTGTCCTTCCATCTCATCATCCCGCCAAAAAAAAGCCCAGACCGGCGGCGTCAGCTAAGAAACCTCCGCGGCACAGAAAACAGAACCACTGCCTAGGCAGCTAGCTATGCCAGTTCCTAGGCGCCAGGAGGGGCCTCCCAGCGACCGTGGTCCAACAAACGCCTGCGCACGCAGACTCGATGATGCACGCAGGGTTGCGCGCGATCGGCAGTCGCGGGAGCTACGGCGCAGCAATGACATCAGCTGCGTGTCAATGGCCCAGCGACAGGGTCATCACCCGATGTCCTCCTCGGCAGTCTGGTGGCCCGGGCGTCCTGGTTCTTAGCTTGTAGGTGCTGGGTGCACCGCCCGTCAGCACGGGGCAGACCCTTCACCGAACTCACCTCACCAGCGCTTCAGGCCCCGTCCGCGCTAGCTCAGTGCGGTCGGCCGCCGCGCGTGCAAGTCGGATTCATCACCTGTCGATGAGACCGGCCGACTGGCCCCCCTCTGGGTTTGGGGAAGCGCTGTTGGCGGCCAACATTGAAGCCCGAATGCGCCGAGCTGGAACTAGATGCAGTGTCAGTCGCCGCATTCCACAGTCCCCAGCCAGAAGCATTCCATGTTCAAGCAAGTCTATTGGTCTACGTTGTGTGGTATCAAAAAAGGGGGTATCAGCGCCCGATCGACCATCAGGTCGTCATCTATCACGAATATATCTCGTCCTGTCTGTCGGTCCCCTATCCAGTGCGCCTTTCCCAGGCGCTGTAAAGAGTGCTGCATAGCGCTGTCGGCATGTAATCATAACGAGCGTAAGTCTCTTGTCTTCTTCTTTCTTGCAAGGCGCTTCCTCGCCTAGCTGTACCACGTCTGCCCCGGCTTGAGGCTGTTGAGAATGTTGCAGCGCTCCTTGACGCACATCTTTGCGCGGCCGAGGTGCTTGAACTTTGGTCCCAGCGGCCCCGTCACGTAATGGTACTGAGCAAAGAGTCGCCATTGTCGCAGGTCAGCAAGGGAGTAGACCTGGTCGCCCCAGGGTCCGGCGTAGTGGAACCAGCCTGTTGGTGCGTTTGGGTTCTCCGTCGTAGGCACAAGACTGGCCGTGTTGGCGTGCTTGTGCGTCTCGAGCGCCTCAATGCGGTCGTCGCCGTCGACATCGAGGTCGAGCCCTTCCTCGATGTCGCGCATGTAGTCATACCAGTAGGAGTAGGCATTCTTGGCCGGGTCCCAGAGCGGCCCGCGGTCCGTCACGTCCTTGAGAATCTTGAAGGGAAGCACGTAGGGGTGCGGTCCCGGCTGCGCGTACATGGCGTGACTGCCGACGGCCGAGTAGATGACGGGCCGCCCGCCGAGCTTCTCAACAGCGTGGTACGTGTACGCCTGGCCGCCCTCGTGCTCCGAGAAGAAGATGCCGCGCGGGATGCCATGTTCAAAGCGCATCATGCAGTGCTCCCAGTCGCCGACGTGGTTGCCGAACCGGATGTTGAAGACGGTCTGTCCGAGGTTGTACGAGTAGAAGAAGAACCAGAAGGCGTCGACGATGCCGTTGCCCTTGTCGACGAGGATGAGCACGGCCGGAGACTTGGAATGGCCCTGCTCGTCGGGCTTGCCGTCAGGCTTGGTGCTGTCGGCATCATCGCCCTCAGGCGCTGGGGCGAAGGGGTGCTGGTCTCGGCGGTAGATCGGCCTGGCCTTGTCATGCTGGTTGAGTCCGTTCTGACGCCGAGGATCGGTGTAGTGGTTGATGGGGTGGTGACGAGACGCATCCCACCAGGTCGTGCCGTCGAGGTAGTCGGAATCGCCGGCCGGGTCGGACCCCTGGCTGTCACCTTCGCCAGTACCATCGTCCTCCCAGGCTTTGGGAATTGCCGTGTGGCTGTGGAGCCACTCGGGCCGCGACTCGACGTCGTCGTCGCTGGTGAGGTACACCCTGCCATCCTCGGCGTTGAGCTTGTGCAAGTCATGGAGCAGCGTCGACCTGTTCAAAGCCTCCTCTTCCAAGTACGGCGTCATATGCTTGACATGTTCGGCAATGTCTGAGGGCCAGAAGTTCTCGCCCGAGAAGAGGTGAACGAGCGGCGCATACTCGAGGACGTAGTCGGGGATGTCGCGGCGAATCTTCCTCCGCTCGGCCTTGTCGTCTCGCCGCGACCTCTTCTTTGTGTCAAGGTCGAGATCCTGCCAGCCGCTGAGAGACCGCAGTTCGAGTCGCTCCGGTTCGTCCAGGCGCAGCTCGTCTCTATCGTCGTCGGTGCTGTTCGAGTTCCACGGCAACAGCGCGGCAGGATCCCAGCTGAGGTGGTGCACACCACAGAGGCTCAGCCATCGACAGGCTTGCCTGTCGAGCCAGTACGGGCTACTGCTGACCCATCTCTTATCCTGAATCTGTTTCTGCTTGTCCGGCGGCGACGGGTTAAGGTAGCTCGGCACGAACCAGGCGATGAAGGAGAGCGAGAAGAAGAAGGCGAGGAAAATGGTAAAGCGTCGTAGATGATACATGACGGTCGTCTACCCGGAGGACTGCAGCCGCCGGGGGAGGGGGCTTGAGGATACAATGGAATGTCTATGTGTTGGTCTGGAGAAATGCAACGTCAAGAGAGGTAAGGATGTAGCGATATGGGGGAGTGCGGATTAGTACGAGTCCGTTTACGGCGCGGGATCTTCGGAGTTTTCGGACTTGATGCGGACCCGTGGGTAAAATCTATCGGATGCGATGCGGAGCGGGGAGAGCTGAGGCCAGAACCATGTCCGGGAGAAGGGTGGGCCTAGGCAATAGCCTTGGGGAGAGGAGGGGAGGGATGAATCTGAGGATTGTGACAGGAAGAGAGGAACCCAAGATGTGTCCGGGGGGGATGGGGGATGAGGCGTCTAAAAAGAGAGGCCACGCCTTGCACAGAGACACAGAGGCTGAAGCAGGTACCGGCAAGCACGGGGACTTGTCAGAGCAAAAAAATCCGCCGTCTCTCACCATGCAGAAACAAGGGACGACGTGGAAGGGGCCGGCAGCGGCGGAAGGCGGCGGCGGCGGCAGCAACGGCAGCTTTTTCCCATTCAAGGAGGGGGGGTGAGCCTGGAAGGAGAGGGGGAAGGAACGATGGGGCTCACTGCCCAGTGGCTGGCCCTGCAGGGCGACGGGTGCCCACTGCCACGGGCGGTATTCGGGGTCCATCAGTGTCTGGTCGGTCAGCAATCAGCGTGCTCGTCTCAGTCAGGCGGATGGATGGATGACTTGGAAGGAGGAGGCAAACGTGGACGGCGGACGAGTCAAAGAAAGGAAAGAGCGGCACCCCCGACCGGGGGGCCTGTGACATGTCCTCGGTACCTTCGGAAGCAGCCATATTAGGGTGTGATCAGCCGTACCGGCACTCAGACGCCTCACACTCAGGGCGCTGGACCCCACACCCCCCTCCTTCTGGACGTCAAGTCACGCCTCGCCCTCAAGCCCAGCTTTTTCTTTCCTTTCCCAGCGGCAACAGTCCAGACACGCCCGGGCCGCCCGCCTGACTGTCCCTGCGACGCCCGAGCCTAGACCGATGCGGCCTGCAGGGCGGATCAGCAGGGACCAACCACGGCGCCACATGGTTCCCCATTGAGGACCCTACTCGCGCGTCCGTCTTACGACTCGCGAGGGCGGTCTGAGAAAAGGGACAAAAAGTCGCGACATGCCTTTCACCATTCACTCGGGCACGAGGGGTTTGACTATGAAGGACTGAGAGTCGGGTTGCTATTCGCCGGGGGAGGAGTGGGTGTCTCTATCTGGCTGTGGGGGATTTTCCGTCTGTAGGAGGTACACACTGGCGACGACGAGGTCCAGATCGCACACCCTCGCCGACCAGTTCCTAGCTCTGTCTCTGTCTCTGTCTCCTGATTGTCTCCGCTCGCATATCGCGCTTCCCTCCATGTTGCCTCATGATCATGTCCAAATGACCCGCGTCTCATACATGCATCCATCACCTGTCCTGTCCCGCCTTCCAACCAATTCAACAACAAATCGCTGCCCAAAAATCAAGAGAAGAACGCCCGCCTGCTTCGTTGCCCTCATCACATAGATAATACATCCTCTCACCATCTGCTATATACTCCATAAATCACTGCGAGTCCGGCATTTGCACATCCTCGTGGATGTGAAACCCAATACCCACATCCGTCCCCGGGAGCTCCCAGCCACGTTGTGTGCTGGGGTATTCCGAGGGCTGGCTGCTCGCGACCGACGTTGCATCGTCCTCGCCCGCTGAGAAAAGGGGGTCGATGTTCTCCCCATCTGACATGCGGTCGTGGTCTTCAATGCCTGGCCAAGGCTCGTCTTCGGGTTGGCGCGGCTGCGAGTTGCTCCCCGGCAGGAAGACGTTGTGGGGAGTCACGAGCTGGATGCCTGTGTCGCTTGCGTCGTCGTCATCATCGTCTTCGTCTTCGTATATGTTGGCCGGGCTGGCATTGCCCAAATCGTCGTAATCTTCGTCGTCCTCCGAGGCGTACCCGTCCGGCATGTGGACAGAGCCTCTCGACCGCGCCTCTGGCGGCGGCGCATTGCTGTATGGTGTCGCGTAGTACAGAGGAGTCACGCCTCGGCCAGGCAGGCGTGCGTCGTCGGCCGGGAACATGGCGATCCCTGGGCTGGGCGACATGGTCCATCGGGGCGTGATGGCCGGACGGCTGGGTGATCGGGTCTGGCGACGCTTCCTCTCCATGGCAGCCACCGCGGGCATCGGGCTGGAGCGGACCTGGACCAGGGGCGATCTGGGTCCCGGAGTGTGTCGCTGGCCGGAAGACGCGACCCTCCGCCTGATACCAGACGGAGAGATCGGGGCGGCGATGACAGGAGGCATCGACATGGTGCGCAGATGTAGCGGTCGACTCGGCTGCTGCGCTCTCTCCTTGCCCTTTGCCTGCGAGTGGCCTCGCGAGATGCGTGGGCTGGACGACCGCATCGAGGACTTGAGCGTAAAGTACTGCTCCGACGGGGACGCCGGCGCCGGTTGCCTTGCTTGCTGCGAGCTCTGCGACGAGCGCGCGCTGGCCGAGCCGTCCAGCCGTTCCGACCATGCCCAGTACTCCTCCGCCGCATCCCCCTCAGGCACCCCGTCGGTCTGCGGCATGTCTGGATACACCCTGCTCATCTCGCGCACCGTCTGCCACGTCCATCCCGTGTCATACGCATGAAGGTCTTGCAGATAGGCCTCAGGCTGCGTGATGAACAGGCGGGGCTCCGAGCATCGCATCATGACCGAGTTGAGGAACGAGACATCCCAGAGAGCTGGGGTAACCATCTCATATGGTGACAGGAATCGAAGGCGGTCGTCCTTGTGGATTTTGCGGAGAGGCACCCATGGATGCTGCAGACCAAAGAACCTCGAGATCTTGGCGTCAGTCGTCTCGTGCCTGGGACTTGCGGGAGGGGTACGCTGCGCCATGGCAGCCAGCGTGGTACCAAAGGCAGCCTCCACTGCTGCCTGGACGCTCCGCGCATCAGGGCCCTTGATAGATACTGCCCTGACAAACCCCCTGCTCCGCAGTCGCTTGTCGATGACACCGTTGGCGTTGCAGCCCTTGGGGAGCAGCCAGCTGTAGTCGAGGCCGGGTTCGGACCAGTCGCCACAGAAGGGGGACTGCTGTCGGAGCGGCGTGGCGCTGTTGGTGCTCGGCATCTGGGTCCAACGGTCGACCTCTGACAAGCTGGACTCTGCCTTGAAGTCGTTCATCTCTTGCCACACGCACCGCAGCGGAAACGGCAGGAAGACGACTTCCAGTTCAAAGGGTGAGAGCGGCGTTGGCATATAGTGGCGCCATTGCTTCATCTGAGACTCGAGCGACCGGATTTGTTCGTACGTTTCGCTGGATGCGAGAGCTCGGGCGGTCATGTCGGACGACTCGGAAACGACGCTGTTGGTGGATTCGTCTGCTGTTGAGTCGTTGGTTCGGCGGGCCGTACCGAGGCTAGCGTTGTCACTGATGTTCTTCTCCATCTCCTCCATCCTGCATTCGAGGTCGGTGACCCGGAGGTCGGTGGCATCGTGACGTCCGTCGCATTCGTCGTGGTTCGCAGCCGTAAAGGACACATTCTCGAGCCGCTCCAGCCGCGTCTCGTGGCCTTGAACCGTGTCGGAGACGTGTCGAAGTGTTTGCCGTGAAGGGGAACCAAAAACACTGGGCGGGTCGAGGACCACGCTCGGCGCTCGTGGCGTCCCGACGTTGGTTGCTGTAGCTGTCATGGTTGCAGATGAGTCCTCCTTGTCCTCTACGCGGGGTTCTGGGGTAGAGGGCAATTCCTGGGGCTGCGGCCGAGGAGAAGAGAGACCGACACCACTCAGTGTCGAGAGCCCCCTGCCGGAAAAGGGCCGCAGATAGCGGGCCTGGCTGAAAGAGCTGGTCGAAGTAGGTTGCGACGCCGGCATGAGGCATTGCGGCGGGATGGGAGGCAGCGCCCCGTTCAGCCCATTCCCGTTCCCGGACTGCGAGTGTGACTGGATGTATCCCCAGCTCAACGTATCCTGTAGTGTAGATTCTGCCCGTACGGAGCGGTGATCAGGCGTCCTAGTCCGCGGCTCCTCGGCTTCCCTGGGCGGCACAGGCACAGATAAAGGCACGACAGGAGGTTCCGCGGGCATGATATCCATGGGCGCCACAGCCTCGCCGGGCGGGCGATATGATCCGAAGTCCTGGATGACGGGGCTCAAGGGCGCACGGTTTCCTCTGGGTCGTTCATTCTCCTGTCCTGGAACAAGCGCAACGGGCGAAAAGGCGACCTCGTCGCCGCGGTCGTGGAAGCAAGCATGGTGGTTACACATGCAGTAGGGGGTGTTGTCCATTCCGAGGGTTTCCGCAAAGGCTCTGCCCGCGGCAAAGCGGCTCCAGAAATGACGGCATCCGCACTTGGCTTGGTTGGCTCCAGGCGCCAGGTCCACGTAGTTGCATCCTCCCGACGGCAAGTTCATGGTCGAGCGCGACGGCGCGCCATCCGTGTATATATCGAAGAAGGAGGGGCTCGGCAAGGGGGGGTCGAAGTGTGACGCCGCCATCGGGACGGGCGGCGGTCATCTCCCGGGGGCGGGGGGATGATGGATCGGTCGGAGTCTCGAGGCGTTGAGGATGGGTGTATGGCGAAAAGTGATGATGTAGAAGCGCAAGAGGGGGACACGACGAGGTGGTCCCCCGGTGCGGCCCAAACCAGCCCAGCCGGGTCGCAGCCAGGCAGGCCTAGTTCATCGCAGCTGTATGGTCCTGTCAGCCCCTCACTCTCCCTGACGCGAGTCGATCGCGGCATAAACCCGCAGCAGCAGTCCGATGGAGGCAAAAACCCACTCAGCCTGGGAAAAGTTGGGAGTCTATCAGCGAGGAAGTTCGGGCGGGTGGTGGTCGAGGGTTTAAAGGACGGCGCTTCCGAGACAACGCGACAACAAGATCTAGGCGAGAGACCCGCCGGAGAAAGCGATTGACACACAAGAGCGACAAGCAAAAGTGAGGCTGCGCGAGGGACTGGTGTTGGGCCAAAAAGATTCGAGGCACGGCCAGGACGAGGCAGGCGACAGGCAGGTGGATGGACGTACACAGCCTGGGGTGGTGGGGGAACCTGAGTCCAGGTATCCCGGCATATGGCGAACAAGATGGACGCTTCACTCCGTTTGTCGAGCTGCACGGATTCCTGATATGCCGTCCTCAGGCCGCCTAACACTTTACGCCAGGCATCGACGCAAGGAGTTGGTAAAGCATGGGAGAGCAAGATAGCAAACGAGGGAGCTTGCTGGGGGGAAAACACGCGCGATGCCCCCCATTGGACGCCATCGCCCCTTCCGCCAACGACGCGTCGTGTTTAAGTGGTTCGCGGCACCGGAAAGCGGCGGGGCCTCTCTCAAAGGCTTTCCAATTGGCCGATTCTCAGCATGCATCCACTTGCCATCAGGGGTCCCGCATGTACAGAACGGTGGGCTCGGGGCCGATACGCCACGGTTCTTCGCGGGGCAAGTCGCCTCGTTCCTCACAAAGGGACTTTGACGGGTGCTAGCTTCAAACAACAACCCCCTCCGCGACTCCACCCGCCGCCTCGAACTCGGCCGGGGGAGAGAAGCAAGACAGAAACACTGTGAAGCCACAATGATAATGCAAAGTGCAGGTGGACGAATTGACCGGTAGCGCCGGGAGGACGCGCTCTCTGGTTGCAAATACCCGTTGAAACGGCCGTTGGGGCTTTCCAGTGTCATCCGCCTCGTCGTCGCTGGTGGAGACGGATGATCTCTGCGGAGCCGTGGTTCGCCTTGCCCGCGCGACTGGCCAAGAGACTGTTTCTACAGCGAGACGAGGCACCGTCATGCCCTGGGCATCCTGGAATCCCAATCTCCCGCCTGGCACTTGATACCGGTGAGGCGACAACTGTGGCCTGGTTTGAAGCACGCAATGGCCGCCTTGCCTTGCGTCGGCCGGGGTATCAGACGAGGCGAGGCAGCAAGGCGCGAGCGCTACCGAGGTCACGAGGCCGCCAATCGCAGACGATCATGGGACAAATGCATGATATGAGGCTGGTGACTCCCCTCACGGTACGTCACCGCATGCAAGAAGCCTTCTGTGAAGTCGTAACCGTTGTTGCTCGTTTATTTATTTATACAAGAATATGCTGCATCCCCAAACTCCAATCCTCGCGTGGCCCAGCGGGGGTGCCCCGGGGTTTTCCAATGCCAAAAACGCCATGCCTTAGAGCTCAAAAATGTCCTCCTTTTGCTTTGCTGCCCTTTGCGCGCCTAGTTGTCCAGCCAGTCTAGGAACTGGGGGGCAAAGTACGTGACGACAATGGTGGCACCGGCACGAAGGATACCCTCGTGGGACTCGAAAGCCATGGCCTTGAGGTCAAAGACACCAGCCTTTGCGCCGGCGTGGATCATGGCAAACTCGCCGCTGACCTGGTAGGCGGCAATGGGCACGTCCTTGGCCAGCTCCTTTGCGTCGCTGATGATGTCGAGGTACTGGCCGGCGGGCTTGACCATGATGATATCGGCGCCCTCGTTCATGTCGCGCACAATGGCGCGGCGGGCTAGGCCACGGCCACCGGGAGGCAGCTGGTAGCATTTGCGGTCGCCAAAGGACGGGCATGAGCCGGCGGCGTCGCGGAAGGGGCCGTACAGGCAGCCGGAGAACTTTGCGGCGTAGGACATGAGCAGGGTGCTGTGCGCAATGCCCTCCTCGATGAGCTTGAGCTTGATAGCGCGGATGCGGCCGTCGTTCATGTCAGAGGGGGCGACGCAGTGAGCGCCAGCGCGGGCGTAGGCGACGGCCACGTCCGAGATGCGGTCGACAGAGAGGGCGTTGTTGAGGGAGCCGTCGTCGCGCAGGATGCCGCAGTGGCCGTGGGACGTGTACTCGCACAGGCATACGTCGGTGCAGATGAAGAGCTGGGGGAAGCGCTGGCGCAGGAGGCGGATGCTGCGAATGACGGGACCCGATGGGTCGTCGGCGGCGGTGCCGAGCGCATCCTTGACACCGGGCCGCACGGGCACGCCGAAGAGGATGACAGACCGCAGGCCCTTGCGCACGAGCGTCTCGAGGAAGGGCAGGAGCTTGTTGACACCGCGGCGACACTGGCCGGGCAGGGAGGGGATGAGGACCTCTTCGTCGTCAATGTCGGAGATGAAGAGGGGGTAGATAAGCATCGACTGTGGTGGATATCAGTCAGCGATGGTCATGGTGGCGGGGAGGACCCAAAGAGCACGAACCTTGGTCAGCTGCCTCTCGGACTGCCACGACCGAGCCAGCGGGTGGTTGTAGCCACCGTGGAGCTGGCTGGAGATGTCACCGGAGATGCTCACGCTGGTGGCGGCGGTGCTGGCGTAGGACATGGCGCGGGACACCTGCGACCGGGTATCCTCGACAGTCGAGGCCGAGGCAGTGCCGCGGGGATTGCGCGCATCGCGCAGGCTGAGGTCCTGGACCAGGCTAGAGAAGGACATGGCGACAAGATGTGTTGGGTGGCGGAGGCGAGGGGTCCGAAGAAGCCAAGGGCGGAAGTGACTCGAGGAGTAGCGGCGTGTGTACAGGAGGATGTCGAATTAGCCTCGACTCGCAGCAAACGATCGAGAACAACACAGTCGACGCAATTGATATGGGATGGAATTGAGGAGAGGAAAGAAAGATGGTTGTTTGAGTGACAAGGGAGAAAAAATAAGGGGACGGGGTAGAGTCGCGACGACGGAGGGCGGACCTGAAACGGTGATGGGCAGGAGCACGAGGTTTTCCCGCCACGGGGCGTTTTCGGCATTCTGGGCTGATCAGACGAGCACGACAGACAGCGATTTGCGACGGCCGGAGTGCCCGTGTCCAGAAGCCGCGCCAGCATCTCCGAGGCTCGGAAGTGGGGTTCCCAGCCAATCAAGCGGGCCCATTTTCAATCACCGGCAGAGACCGTCGGCCACGGCAAGGATGAGTCAGCCACAGAACCCTCTCCCGGATGTCCGCCGTCCCGTCGACCTCGGCCGGACGATCCCATGTCAATGTTCAGAATTGGGATGCTGTTCGTCTGATGCAATGTCACTTTCAATGTTACTAACCTTACTGGCGGGGTTGTTGAGGTGAGGGGCATCCAAGGGTGTCCGCATCTGCGGGTGACTCAGCCTTGTCGATTTGTCGTCGTCGGCAAAAAACATACAACACCGGGGATTCGCTGGTCGTCACCGACCCAACTACTAGTCCAGCGCTCACAAGTTTAACTAAGGGAGAGCGGACGGGATCCCGTGTTCTCTTGTGGCTATGGTCGTATGTGCTTGGACAAGCATTCGGCGGCGTCAAGTTGCGTTGTTGGTGATGGTCAAGCGGGTAAGAGTTGAAGGTGAGGTTGCTTCAGCGCCAGAACTGACAACCATTGGGGTTTTGTGAAGAGCCTTCTGCTAGATTGTGATGGACTCAACTACAACTGGCACTTTGAACCTATCTGTTGATGGACGCAGTCCTCTTGTTTGGGGAGACTGAAAAATCAGGGGCAATTCACGACTCCAAACGGTTTGAAGCTATCACTTCGCGATGATGACGTTCTGACTAGCAAACCGGGTATCAAAAAACAGCGCATCTCTCACAGTTGCTTTTAGGTGGGTTTTGAGCCCAAAATACAGTCAAGTTGGTGATCTCTCGCAGGTCGCTCGCCTCTCTACAGTGCGTAAACTACGCACCTTCCCCCTAACCACCACCATTGAACTCGTCACCAGACAGCAAGCTGCACTTGCCGTTCGTCGCCCACCCAAATTCTAGTACACGTCCATCTCTCGCGTCCCTTCTCAAGCAGCTGCGCACCACTGTCCCCATTATTCTCATTCTCGTCGAGGGCAAGAGCACTGTCGCCACACGTCCCGCGTCACTGCCGTTCCTTCTCACACCAAGTTGACTGTCCAAATTCGCGTTGAGAGCAGATGACCTCGCGCACTTGCGAGACTGCACTCGTCAGACTGAACCAAATGTTGCGCGCGCCAAAAATTGGGAAACCCCTCTGATCTTTCTCACTACCTGAAGGTTTCTCCCCCAACCGGCCTCTCGTTCAAAGAGCGGACTGCAGTCTTTTCTCCAGAACTTTCCAGCAATCCCAACCCTTTTCTTGGCCTGCTCGACTTTGCAGCCTGCACCTCATCTTTCCGAGCGCAGTAGCCTTACCCCCTTCACCTTCACTCCGTCGCATCTTGCGCCGTCCCTCGCTCAAGATGGCT
>JACAFV010000111.1:0-55321 GCA_014635975.1 Plectosphaerella sp. P0831 | reverse complement strand
CCCTAACCTTCTCAAGCCCCTTCATAACGGCAGCAGACTCTCTGGTAAGTATCTATAATTAGAACGCAACTCATCATTGCAAATATTGTGTACTAACAACGCCAGACCCCGATGGATCCATGGAAGACTCCCGCTCCTCCGGCGTCGGTCACTTCCCCGAGGACTCAGTTGATCGCCTCGTCAACGCTCTTCTCGACAGCCCTACCACTCAGGGTCCCCTCAACGGCTGCGAGGCCCTTGGCATTCATGTCCCCCCCGTTGGTCAGACTAGGCGTGTGATTAACAAGAAGGCGCTCAAGGAGATGCTGGACGCGGTCGGCTGCGAGAATGAAATCAACATTCACGACGACTACACCCCTGCTAGCAGCCTCATCGGCGACTATCCCTTTGCTGGCAACATCAACACCAATGACACCGAGAACAACACTGGTGACAATCCCGCTGCTGACGTCAACGTCGACAACCCCCCTCGCAATGTCAAACCCGACGACTTCCCCGCTGGCAAGGTCAGCATCGAGGATATTCCCGCCGCCAACAACAGTCCTGACGACGCTCTCGCTGATGGCAAGCCCACTTTCAGCACCTCCGCTAGCAACTTCGCTTCTGCCAACCTGTTTGCCAGACGCCCGGTTCCCAACCCCGCTCTCCCCGGAAATAGTCGCAAGTCTCCCACCATCCCCCGCAAGTCGTCTCGCAGAAAGCTTCAGGACAACTTCCGCAAAGGACTCTCTCCTCACATGAAGATTTCCCTTACCAAGTCTAAGACTGGCGCTCTTACCCCCCAGCATGTCCATGGCTCTCGTTGGAACACCGCGCGTGGCCAGAAGGCGTCTGATTCTTTCCGCGGCCTTACTGGTTCCAAGACCACGGCCCTCGCTGGCTTCGACAATTCCCCTGCCAGCCCCATCGATGTCAGCAAGAAGATCGAGGCCATGCTCGCTCAGACCAAGGTCCTCAAGCCTTCCCCGAAGGTTGACACTCGCATGTCACGCATGTCGTCCCGCCTCACCGCCAAGGCCTCTGGTGCCTGGGATCGCATTCTCGGCAAGAAGCAAGCCAAGGATGCCGGACGTCGCCTCGTCATCTCCCGTCCTCTCGAGCTCACTCAGGCCTCTCTCTACAACCCCACCATCCGAGTGGTTGACGACATCTCGGGCATCCACCAGGGAATGAGCTTCCCTACCATGACGGTATGTGCTTTCCTACGCTTTTTCTAGGGTCCTTCCACTGACTTGAAAGACCTCGCCTTCCGTCGAGAACTACGATGCCCCCGTCCCCCAGACGCCTCAGAACCGCTACAGTCTGACCGAGAGCTCCGTCAACGTCTCCCTTGTGGACCCCTTCGTCGATGACACCCAGTTCAGCGCCGATCTCGACGACGTTCTCAACGACTGCCCTCTTGCAGCCTCCACCCCTCGCGCTTCCCGCCGCCCCATGCAGATGCCCGAGAACAGCCCTCTTTACCAGAAGGCACTCGCCGCCAGAAAGAACGGCTCCAGCGACGAGGATGACACCCCTCTTGGCGGCTTCAGCCAGCGCAAGCTGGCTGTTGCCTCCAACAACTCCCTGCAGCTTCCTCGTCAGGACTTCCTGACGAAGAAGTACCCCACCCCCAGCGCCCAGGACCTCGAGGTGCTCAACAACCAGCTCCAACTTCTTGGAGTCAGGCCCAAGGAGGGCAAGAACGAGGCCGACGAGCTTGCCTTTTCGGGCAGCTACGAGGAGAAGGCCGAGGCAGGCAGTGAGGTGGCCGAGCTTCAGATCAAGACACCTCTTCAATCGGGCAAGACCCGTATTCCTGGCCCTCTGGGCTCCAGCCGATCGACCCTTCGTTTCGGCCTCTGCAAGGTGCCCCTCGGCGTTGATTCGTCCGAGGTTGATGAACTGGCCTAAACAAAGGCCTTTCCGGTGATGACAAACGGGGAGGAACGGGTTGAAGTTGTGCGACCTCGTCACGGAGGGATCTCCCCATCCCCCTTTCAACACCGTGCGAGGTCGCACGGTCTGGCTTTTTTGCAGCACGGTGTGGGTGGGACCCATTCGTCCCCAAAACACCGTGCGAATAACCGGCATCGACTGTGACCCCACGGACGGGCCGTGGGGTCACCCGCCAGGGCACTCGCCCTTTGTTTGTATTGAAGAAGAAGAAGAAAAGAAGAGAGGGTTCTCGGAATGTTCCGGTCTGTTCCGCAGTGTCGTTTTGTAGGCGTTCTGGAGGACACAGTGGGCAAGCCCCCTCCTTCCCGCCGTGATGCCTTCCTGCTGTTGATGTGATGATGTGCCGACTAGCGTCTGAATCACCACCTAATGCTCAGCGTTGCTGATATCCTGATGATTGCCCGTAACTAAATTGATGATTTATGATCACCTCGGTGCTGTATCACGGTTGGCTTCCTGCTGCGAAGGTGACGTAACGCTTGGCTACTGAATCATTGCTGATACTTCTTCTCCTTATACAGCTTCACAAGTCACTTGCTGGCAATGGAACGATGATGTGATTAACAACCCATCAAGGGGTATTATTCATTAAGTTTGCGTAACTTCGTAGTGTACAATATATGGTACAGTCAACGCCCTGGCTATCTTCTCATGCGGGTATCTCATCAACCGCTCGAACAGTGTAAATCAAGGAAAATGATGTGCCGGTGTACAGGCGTCTAGTAGCGGGTGCGGCGCGAGCCACGGCCGTCGGTGCCGTGCATGCGGCGGGTGCCGGCGGCCTTTTGGCCGGGACGGCGGGTGAGGGAGCCCTTGAGCTTGAGCATGGCGCCGGAGATCTTGTCTCCCATGGTGGGCTTGCGCTGCTGGGTGACGGGAGCGCGGCGGGAGAAGAGGCCGCCACGCTTCTTGTGGGTGGTTGTGGTTGTGGTGGTGGTGGTGTGGTGGTTGCCCGTCAGACCGTGGCCGTGGGTGCGCTTGTGGGTGGTGGTCTTGGGGCCGCTGAGGCCGTGGGACCTGTGGGTAGTGGTGACAGGCTGGCGACGGCGGGAGAAGAGGCCACCGGAGCTGCGTGGAGCGGTGGTGGTGTGGGCCTTGCGAGAGCTGAGAAGAGGCATGATGATGGTTGTTTGGGGGGTTTGTTTAAAGGTGGTGGTTGGTTTGTTTGGTTGGAAAGGTACTAGCTGAGATGCTTGGAAGCTTTGTTTGTTTGATGATGTTGTGAATGAAGAGAAAAATTGATCTGGAGAGGGAA
Source organism: Plectosphaerella sp. P0831 (assembly GCA_014635975.1). Taxonomy (NCBI): domain Eukaryota; kingdom Fungi; phylum Ascomycota; class Sordariomycetes; order Glomerellales; family Plectosphaerellaceae; genus Plectosphaerella; species Plectosphaerella sp. P0831. The sequence goes on along the minus strand of JACAFV010000111.1, from coordinate 52,128 downwards.
GATGGGGTGGTTTATATGTTTGGATCGAGCTACTGCAAGTCAACACAACTTCGACATCTTGGGGGCCTCCATGGCATCATCTCATCATCCGACATGCAAGGCTCGACGTGAGGGGGGTTGGAACATGTTGGCCGATGACATCAACCGTAGATCGCGAGGGGTCCTTGGCCAGGCTGAAACAGTTCGTCTCCCCACCCCTCCATCGACGCAATGAGGGAAGCCTTGAGGCGATCAAGCTTCGATTGACAAGTCAGACGGCGTACTTGGCCTGGTGAGCTTGTCATTGCTTGGGTCTCACGCGAGGTTCATGCGCTCAGAAAGTAGGAAGCCGGTTTTTCAGGGTCCTGTGGCTTGTGACGTAGCGTCGTGGCATCGCAGGGAGGTGATTGGGCGAGAGCCCCAGGACCCTTGGATTATGTGCTCCTCCACCCTGGGGAGACTGGCCAATTGAAGGTCGCGTGCGACGGCTTTTGTGGCTGGTGGGTGATGTCATGCTAACGGTTTACGGGGCTTACCCCTGCAGACGAGCCACACCTTTTGGAATTGGACCCTGGCGAGCTTGTTTATTCTGGTTCCCCTATTCTGCACCGTCGACGTACGGTGACGAGGTGGAGGGAGGGAATAGGGACTTTGGAAACAAGTCGATCCTTCTGTGATGCGATGCTGCTGGTGTTCGACCCCTGCGTCTGGAGAACCTGATCTCCAGGGTTCGGAGAACGGAGGGGATGACCCAATCCAGCGGTGGATGACATCGCGGGTGCGACGGTGAGGTCGATGGGGGAGATCTGGAACAGTCGAGACCGGTTGGTCGTGAAGATCGAGGCTGCTTTTCTTGGTGAGGCCAACCGGGATGCTTGCCAGGGTGACATCAGCGAGGCTGTGCAGCGCGGTCAGCGCGGATAAGACTGAATTTCGGAAGCAGGCCAGGCAAGATGAACCGTCACATCTTGGATAGAAGATTCGGAGTGTGATATCCGAGGCAAGGTGGTGTAGCGGAGCGATAACGGCGTTTGATAGGGAATATGCACCAATCACGTGACCAAAAAATCTCCCACCAGAGCACGTGACGGTGAACGTCTCGAAACCAGACCACCAGCTCACCGACACCGGGCATAGACGACGCCCAATCGACTTGACTCTCCAGAATGGCCAGCTCGCCGATCGCTAGGTGGAGCATCGGCCTCTCTGCTGCCGCGGGCGTGGTCGCCCTGGCCGTGGTGCGCTTCCAGCAGCCTCTGCTCGGCAGCGCGCCCTCGACAGATATCGGCCCCCAGACATACTGCTATCAAGGCGTACGTACGCACGACGACGCGCAGCCGACAGCGCAATGCTTCACAGTCGAGGACGGCGTGTTCACGCGCGTGTTCCCTTGGGACGATGCGAAGCTGACGACGGTTCCGGGTTTTGTGATTCCTGGTCTGTGGGATGGCCATGGGCACTTGCTGCAGTACGGCGAGTTCCTGCATTCTGCGGACCTTTTTGGCGCGGCGACGCTGGATGATGTCCGTGGACGGCTGAGGAACTTTGTCGCTGCGAACGCTGAGGCTGGGACGGAGGGGGAGTGGATCCGGGGTGTGGGATGGGATCAGGATGCCTATGGGCGGATGCCGACTGCTGTGAGGGTGCTTCTTTTCCCATGTGCTGTGGCATGACTGACTGGTGTAGGCGGATATTGAGGAAGACGAGGTCCTGAGGGGGAAGTTTGTGATGCTCGATCGGATCGACGTGCATTGTGAGTTGTGACTACCTACCGAGAGGGATGTCCATGTACTGACCTGCCAGGCATCTGGGTCTCCCAGGCGGTGCTTGACCTCCTCCCCAAGGACATCTCAGATGTCGTCGGTGGCGAGATTGTGCGCGAGCCCGGCATGGGTGTATTCTGCGACAACGCCATGGACATGGTGATAGACGTGTTCCCGAAGCCAGGCCTCGACAAGAAGCGGGCGTGGGTGGCCTCGGCCATGGCCAAACTGAACGAGGTCGGACTTGTGGGCATGCACGACGCCGGAGTGTTCCCGGAGCATCTTGACCTGTACTCGGAGATGGTGGGCTCCGAGGACTGGACGGTGCGCGTATATGCCATGCTCGAATGTGCGCAGCGCAATACATTCTGCCCAGACGAGGCGGTGCGGGTGGCAAGGGATGATGACTCTTTCCGTGTCGGCAGCGTCAAGCTATTCGCAGGTAAGTCGAAGAACCTGACATGTATAAAGCGAGGCTGACATTTATAGACGGCGCCTTGGGCTCCTGGGGCAGCGCCATGATTGAACCCTACAGCGACCGCCCCGATACCTCGGGTTCACTCCTCGTCAACGCCAGCACTCTCACGCAGCTCGCGCGGGACTGGGCATCGGTCGGGTACCAGGTCAACATCCACGCCATCGGCGACCTGGCGAACAGGCTGGCCGTCGACGCCATGGAGGCAGCTCTGAAGGATGTGTGTCCGGACGAGTCCCTCGCCGACTGCCAGGCCCAACGGCGCTTCCGCATCGAGCACTCCCAGATTATTCACGAGGCCGATCAGAAGCGCATTCACGATATCGGCATCATTCCATCAATTCAGCCGACGCACGCCACCTCGGATATGAAGTACGCAGAACTCCGGCTCGGTGCGGTCCGTACAACAGGCGAGGCGTACCGTATGCGCTCGCTGCTCGATGTTGAGCCTATTCTAGGCAGTGACTTTCCCGTCGAGCCGCCGAATCCGTTCCAAGGAATTTACGCGGCTGTCGCGAGGAAGAGCCCGCATACAGGCCGTGGACCTCCTGATAGCCCTGACGGGTGGCATCTCGAGGAGGCGCTGAGTCTTGATGAGGCGCTGCGAGGATTCACTGTTGCGGCGGCAAGGGGGGCGTTCATGGAGGGTCGGGCGGGTGTTATCAAGGAGGGAGCGCTGGCTGACTGGGTGGTGCTCGAGCAGCCGATCGAGGCGTATGAAGTTGATGAGCTGAGGGAGCTGCAGGTGAAGGAGACGTGGGTTGGGGGAAGGATGGTGTATCAGCACCCTGGCGAGGAGTGATGGACGGGGGATATAGACAAAACCAGAGCTTAGAGCGCAATGCAATAGAATCATGTCTAAAATGCCTACGGTCTACTCGGCAAACAGCTTAGCTAGGCCATCAACAGCAATGTTGCCTCCGCTAAAGACAATACCAAGGTCCCATCCCTCAGGACCAGCCTCTCGCTCAACCATGGCACGGAAGTCCTCGTTGTAGAGGGCTGTCGCCAAGGGAACGGCGGCGCTGGGCTCAATAACAAGCTTGCACTGGCGGAGGTCAGTACCAGTTACATCCCACACAAAAGGTGAATGACTTACCCGTTCGAGCACCAGCTTGGTCGCAGCAATAATCTCCTCCTCCGTCACGGCATACATGCCCGAGACGAGGCGGCGCTCGTAGATGACGCCCCAGGGGTGCACACCAACAGGGGTGCGCAGGCCATCGGCGACAGTGAGACTCTTGACGGACTCGATGCGGCTTCCGGCCTCGTAGCCGCGACGGGCGTCGTCGGCACCTTCGAAGGAGGGCTCTGAGCCGAAGACGCGAATACCAGTACCTTCGCAGCTGAGCGCGACGCCGGAGAGCATGCCACCGCCGCCGCAGGGGGCGAGGATAGCATCGAGGCCCTTCTTGGCTTCCCTGGAGCTGTCCTCGGTGATGAGCTCACGAGCTTGTTCCTGCAGTTCGAGGCCGAGAGTTCCCTGCCCGAGCATGATATCCGGATGGTCATAGGGGGGAACAAGACGCGCGCCCGTTTCGGCAACAACCTTTGCAGCCATGGCCTCGCGTTCAACGGCGGTGCTGCCGCTGAAGACTACGTTGGCACCATACCCCTTCGTGGCAGCGACCTTGTTGGGGCGCGAAACAGAGGGCATGACGATATGCGCTGGCAATCCCGACTCACGGGCAGCGAGGGCGAGGGCAGCGGCATGGTTTCCGGAGGAATGGGTTGCGACGCCGGCGGAGGGGGTGAAGCTTGGATCGCGCTTGAGGCGTTCAACGGCGTGAAAGGCGCCGCGGGCTTTGAATGCGCCGACGCGCTGGAGATTTTCGCATTTGAAGAAGAGGCGGAGGGAAGGGCGGGCGGGGGTGCGGCCTTTCCAGGGTGTGCCGGTGAGGGAGGCCGGGTCGCGGGGGGTGGAGGCGAGGGTTGTGAGGGTGCGGTTTGTGAGGACGGGGGTGCGGTGGATGAGGGGGCGGATGAGGGCGTGGGCTTCGATGACGGAGGCCCTGGTTAGGGGCGGGCAGGTTGAGAGGTCGGCCATGGTTGAGGTTGAAATGGAAGAAGTTGTGTGATGTGAAAATCGGTGTGGTGTTGTGGTGATGATGACTCGGAGCCGGGAAAGGGGGAGGTTTCCCGACGACGATGTCGGAGCTCCGTCTCCGCTTCGGCGGTCTTGGCGGCCGGGTCGGCGTACGTACTTAGGCTAGGTCTTATATAAAGATAAGGGACTTCTATCTAGAGTAACGTTCTTTGAGCTCACGTAAAATACATGTAAAATGGCGAGTCACGTTTCTGTTGCTGTCGGGGCTGCTCTATCATGCCGTTTGGACAACTTGACGACTTGAGAAATGCTGTGAACTCTGGAGAACTCCAACCTGATACTCCATGCCTCGAGCATTTCGAAGATGAGACCCAGTACAGCATAGTACAGTACTGGACACACGACTACTGTATCGGTGTACGGCTAGCTGTCCTATCCGGCCGGAGCCGGAGCCGACGGGAGGCGGTGCGGGGACGCAAAGCGCTATGTCGCCGCTACAAGTTGATCCGCGTCCCCTAAACCACAGGCGCTAGCTCACCCAGTGGCTGCCTAATCCCGCTATATTCCCCCACCTCCAGCACCTCAAGTCCTTCCACGAGTGCTGGACCCCAACCCCTCACCCTCACCTCCATCTTACCTCACTCACCACCATCACCACATCACCACCACAACCATGTCCACCAAACTCTCCGACTTCTTCTCCTCCGCCCCCCTCCCAGCCCACGGCCCAAAATGGTCCTCCCTCTGGTCCGAATCCTACACCCCCTGGGACCGAGGCGGCCCCTCCCTCGCCCTCCACGACCTACTCCTCTCTCGCCCTGACCTCGTCCCCCCCGCCACCAATCTTGCTTCAACCTCCCCAAACCTCCCCTTGGCCCTCGTCCCCGGCTGCGGCCGAGGCCATGACGCCTTGTTTCTCTCCGTCATGGGCTACCGCGTCGTCGGACTAGATTTCGCCCCCGACGCCATCCGCGAGGCCACGGCGAATGAAGCAGCCGTCAGTCTCGCTCTAGATGCTAAATCGCCAGAAGCTGCTATCTATCGGACCCGTGAAGGTGCTGTCAGAGGCTCAGTTACTTGGGTCACAGGTGACTTTTTTGAAAACACCTGGCTTGAGGACGCCAAGTTGTCGACAGATACAAAGTTTGACCTGATATACGACTACACCGTACGTCTCCCCCCTTTCACATTCTCACACCCCTCTAACACACCCAGTTCCTCTGCGCTCTCCCTCCCTCAGCTCGCCCCCTATGGGCCGCTCGCATGTCCACCCTCCTCGCCCACAACACCGGCCGCCTCGTCTGTCTCGAATTCCCCTCCGGCAAACCCCTCGCCGACCTTGGCCCACCATGGGGCCTCACCTCGGACATCTACCTCACCCTTCTCGCCCAACCAGGCAAAGACATCACACTCGAAGGCGAGATCCCTCCCATCGATTCCGCTACCGGCCTCACCCGCCTCGAACGCATCAAGCCCACCAGGACACACAAGGCCGGCACAAACGAGGACGGCTCCGTAAGAGACTGGCTACACGTGTGGAAGCATCATGCAGAAGATAAATCTTCATAGCCTCTTATATAACTCAAACCTTCCTCAGCGAGTTATAATGCTCCCCCAGTCCATACCCATGCCTGTAAAAAGCAAGCCACACAACCGGCGCCTCTCCCTCTCCCTCTCCCTCCCTCCTCTTCGGCGCATCAATCGTCTCCGTCCTCCCATCCTGCACAACCCGAATCTCAACCCCATACCTCGCCGCCAGCGCCGCCAACTCCAGATTCCCACCCCACTCGGCCGTCTCCCTGATCCTCTCAACGTACCCCTCCAGCTCTTCCTCCAAGAACGGCTCAAAGTCCTCCCGGTGGTTCTCCATCCATGCTGCTGCCGACCGCCGCAGCAGCTGGTACGGGAAGAACTTCTTAATCTCCGTCTCGTCGTCCGTCAGTGCCACCTCGTGCTGCCGCAGCTGGTCTGCCACCGCCGAGAACAAGCAGTGGCCGTCTGGCCGAATGTCCTTCTCCACCAGGGAGTTGGCCTTGAACACCTCGGCCATGTATTTCTTCTCGAGGCCCCGGTGGTCCGTCATGTTTGCCGCCTCCTCTTCCGCCTTGACAGCAGCCTCCTCTTGCTCGGCGGCCCGTCGTGCGAGCCGCTCCTTTTGTCTGTTGCGCTTCTTGCCGCCGCCTTGTTGTTGCTGCTCCTCAGCTTCCTTGGCCGGCGGGGCAGCCTCAGAGATGGACGTCTCGTCGAGTTTTGTCGTGACACCCTCGACACCATCTCCGTTTGTTTGTTTCGTCTCCACGGCCTCCTCCGTGTCGCGCGTCTTGTCGGGCTCTGCCATCCCCGTCGCCTGTGCCACCTCTTCGGCCTGCCGCTCCTTCAGCTGCCTCTCAAGCTCGGCGCACTCATCGTTGACGCCCTTGCGTGTCTTTTTCGTCGCGTTCTTCTTCTTGCTTGTGATGCGCGACACCAGGTCCCGCTGTTCCTTGCGGTGCCGCGCCTGCACCTGCTCCAGCGTCTCGACTACCGGCTCCTCCATGGTTGGCAAGACGGGGTTCAGAGGGGTGTGCTTTTCGTGAGAATTGGTTCGGGTGGTATCGACTCGAGCGAGGTACGGTTTCGGGAGGGTTGAGGCTTGGTCGGGAAGTTTAGTGTTGTTGCGGGGGCGGTGTGGTGGTGTTGCAGGAACAGTTCGATGGCGGGGCAGTAAATTCCGCGCGCCAGCAGTTCGTCGTGTGACGTGGGGCAATCGACCGGGAGCAGCTGGTTGACCCCGCCATCCACTAGCACTCACTGCCACTCACTCAGTCACTTCACTTCAAGCATACGAACGTCACGCAGAGCAAACCAAATTATGCATCTTCTTCCATTCTCCTGCGCGGGACTGATACTGCCGCGGTCCAGGACCCCTAGATATACAGACAGCTATGAAAACATGGTGTCATGTGTGTCGTCCAGCATCAATCAGTGCATGGGTCGGCCCCTAGAGTCTTCAACGAGAGACGAGAAGAAGACGAGAAGAAAATGAATGTCTGGCACATCTTGCAGACTTTGCGGTCACTGTGTCGCGACTTGGCTGGTGGTCCCCCAAAACTCCTGTACCCGGAAAAAAAAAACCCAAAATGTTGACCCTGAGGTCCCCTTTTGCTTTATACACTACCCAAGGTAGAATCCCTTAGAACCCCTTGAACGGGTCATCCCGGAAAAAGTCCTCTTCTCCTGCCGTACGGCTGCCACCGTAAAAGTCGTCCGTGGCGCGTGTGCCCCGCGACGTGTAGCTGTCTCGGTGCCGGCTGCGGCTGGCCCGCCTCCGGAGCTCCTTGCTACGCCTTCTGGCTCGGTACCGGTGCTCGTCGTGCTCGTCTGGGTCGCCGTCAAATTGCGACATGCCCAGCGGACTGATGAAAGCCTCCATTCGCACGGTGCCAATGGCGTCGAAGAAGTTGCTCGGCCTCGACGATGCCTCTGACGTACGCTGCGACCCAGCGGTGCTCATCCCCCAGCTGGGCCCGCCACTTGATGCCTGAGACTGATGCGACTGGTAGATATCCGACGACCCGGCGGTACCGACACTGTTGCCCGCGTTACTGTTCGTGTGACTGTGGCTGCCCGTCGTCACTGCTGGGCCCGAGAATCCACGGAACGACAGCGGCGGCGGCACGTGGCCACCCGTGTTGCTCCTCTTCCGCCCGTGGACCATGGCGGGGTTCGCCCGGTCGTGGAAACGGGGAATGAACGGCGGCTCGGCTGCCTCCGCGGATCGTTCCCGCTCGTGGTGCGGGCTCATCTCCGGCAGTGGCGGGAAAGGCTCGTGCTGCCGGAAGCTCGAGACGTCGCCCATCTGTGACGACGGCGCACTGCGGTTGCTGGTCGGCAGCGGCGGCAAACTGGGCACCGCGCCCTGCTTCAGCTGCGGCGCCTTGCTCTTGGTCAAGCGGATCGAGTCTCGGATCCCCGCCCGCTTCTTGGGCGCAAGCACAGGCATCTCAAAGTCAGGGGCGATCGTCTTGGGCGGCGGTGGCGCTGCGATGATCTCCGGGACCGCCTGTTGCGAGTGCGCAAGGAACGATAGCGCTGTCAGCCAGATGTAGTGGCGTTCTGACGATGTTGCCGTGAACTTGAGCGCCCTCTGCGGTGTCAGGATCAAGATCGACCTGTTGAAGAGCGCCGGGCAGCCCTTGGGAGGCGGGTTGTCGTCCTTGACGTCGAGGACCGATTGGATCGTCACTGTGCCTTGGGTCAGTCTCGTCTCGCACGGCAAGGAGCATCTGCATCGACTTACACTTTCGGCCCGTCTTGCCCATCAGCGCGCTGCCCGAAGCCGGCTGCTTGCTGCTCCACAGGATCGCGCGCTCATACGGCGCAAGCCACACCCATCGCTTATGGCGGTCGTTGCTGTTGTCGTCCTTGCCCCCGGCCTCAGGCACGCCAAACGACTTGCGCCTGCGCACATACTTGAACATCCACTCGCCGACCATGGTCTGCGCAATGGCATCCACGACGCCCGTTGTTGCCGAGGCGCTGCCGACCGAGTTGTGGTCAGTCGTCGTGTTTGTGCCATATGTCTGCGCGGTGTGCGTCGTATGCGCCGTCGTAGTCGACGGCTGCGACCTGTGTGACGACTTGTAGCGGCTCCGACCATAGTCAGGCGGCAGTCGAGGGCTGGTGATGTCGTTCTGGGGCAGTGGCGGGAGGCCTGGGCTCTCCGGTGCCTCTGTCGTCTCCGAGAAGGGCGGGGGAGATCGGCTGCCTTGACGCTTGTTGTACCGCTGGTTCCTGGGGAGCGCGGCAGCCGAGCGGACCTTGCGAATGCTGTTGGAGCGGTAGTGGCTACGGCTGCCTGCTCCGCGCCTGTGCCAGGATTCGCCCCGAGATGGGCTTCGCTGGCCGTCACTAGGTGCGCTGGCGCTGATGGGCGGCCGTCGGGAGCTCGCCCGTGTCGGGATGGGGAATGGCGGGTCCTGGGGTTCTGGCCAGCTTGGGCTCCTCGCCCGTCCCTGGTGACTGGCAATGCCACTCTGGATGAGCGCGGCCTTTCTCATGCCGTTCGGCCGGCCACTGCTGGGCCCGGGTGCAGACTTGTCGTAGCTGCGACGAGATGACTTGGGGAACGAAGAGTGCTGCGGCTCCTCCTCTTCCCTGATCATCTCATGGTTCTCCAGGCTGTAGCTGTACGTCTCGGTGCCAAGCGGCTTCACCGTGTTTCTAGGAATGGCAGAGCCCCGCAAGGCCGTCTGATCAGATGAGGGTATGCCCCGGCCGGACGACACGCGCTTGAGCTTTGCGATGCTGGCCTTGGCCCTCTGACCCGGGGCCGAAAGGGCAGTCTGATACTCAGAGTCGCTAAGATCAAGCTCTCCTGCAAAGTCGTCTGCCTCGTCAGAGCTATTGGCATCGAAACCAGCAAAGAGACTGCTGATGCGGTGGGGCCGTCGCATGGGCGCCTTCTGGCTGGACAGCGGACCGTCATCGTTGTTGCCCGGATAGGCATCGCGAGGCGAGTCTTCCAGAGGGTCCCTAGACCCATCATGCGCACCAGAAAATGTGGGCGAGGAGGGAATAGGGGGCGGGGGTGACGATGGCATCTCGGTCATGCTATGTTTGGAGGTCAGTCTCCTCGGGTTTCTAGGCGGCAGGCTGCCGGGAACAGGAGTGAACTGGTTGTTGCCCTCGTCGATGAAAGCCTGCGGGTTCGGGGACACCGGACGAGAAGAGATGGCCTCGGGGCGGAGGTGCAGGGGCAGACGAGCAATGCGCTGGTCGATGCGAATCTCTTCCGTCTGTACGGCGACAGACTTGGTAGGCCTGCCAGAAGAGATGAGAGACACCTGGCAGCCGACGTCTTTGTTGTATAATGGCAACCGATGCTCCTTCGGGGTTGGGGGCCTGCTCGTGGGGGGGATGACACTGATGCTGGGGATCGGCAACTGCGGCATCGACTGGATGGTAGGCAGGAGAAGGCGTGGTGCCGGCTCCGGCTCCGCCTCCTTCTCGGTCTGCGTAGATGTGGAGATCATCGGCGGCGGCAGTGGTGCCGTCTCGGGTGGGGGCGGCGTCAGCGAGCGGTACGGGGAGACCGGTGTCTTGGGCGGACTGAGCGGTTCCTCGAGAGTCTGTGATGCAGAAGAAACCATTGAGTGGTGCGGTCGGTTCAGCGTGGGCTCGATGGACAAGGGCCTCGTCAGCTGGACTCTCTTCCGACGCTGGTTGGCCTCAATCTCGAACTCGCCACGGGGAGGGCCCTCCAGGTCAGCAACGGGGACGGGTGCCTCGATCTTGGGACGAGGCGGCGGCGATGGGACCCTGACGGGCTCCAACTTGGGTGACGGCGGGGGCGAGAACTGGATGCCTGTGTCGACGTAGGTGACCTTGGGAGGGTCGGGAGGTGTTGGCTTCGGCTCGTTCTCATGAATTCCATCCTCGAGTGCCTCAAGCACCGGCTTGTTCACCCAGAGCTTGCCCCTTGCCACACTTCCAGGTCGCTTGAGGCTCTCGATGCTCATGGTCCGGCGGTGGAACTTGGAGACGGTGCTGTCTCGGCTGAAGTGACGGGCATGCCTGTGGTAGGACATGGCGCTTTCGCGTCCGCCGTCATCGGTGTGCCAGTCGTCATCGCCGTCGAGGTTTAGCTCGTCCGCCAATGAGTTGCCGTTGCCCTTTCCAGGGCTCGGCATGATTGAGAAGCGCAGGCTGTTGGTCATGCTCATAGTTCGGACACTCGCCGCGTCCGTCTCCTTGCCGGGATCCTCAGCCTCGCTCTCCGTGCCATGTGCGCCGTGGCCGTTGGCTTGGGCGTCCTGGTACGCGGCAACCTCCTCGAGGAGAACCTTGAGGCGGCTCTCCGCGACATGGACCTTTCTTTCAAACTTGCGCTTCTCTTCTTCCCACGACTCCTTTTCCTGTGTCCAGAGTTCGTGGATGCGTTCCGAGTCTTGTTCCTGGTGGCGAATCTTCTTCTGTGCTGCTTCCAGGCGCTTGCGGGTGTCGGTAATGGAATCGACAGCTTCGTCGCGTTCACGCGCCAGCTCTCCCAGGGCGGAGGATGACCCTCCTTCGAGCAGCTGCAGCTGGCGCTTCAGGGATCGGCTTTCTTTGGACGTGGCTGCGAGTGCCTTTTGGACGGTTTCCTGTTCCTCGCGCGACGCATGCAGCGAAACCTCGAGTCCTTCGATCAGCTTGATCTTGTCCTCCTGATCTCGTCTCAGGTTAAGAATCTCAGCGACCAGGTTGGCGTGTAGTGTGGGTGTAAAGCGTCGGGGGTCGAGGACACTAATGCCCTCGTCGTGGGCGACATCTTTGGACGAACGTCTCGAGGCCCGGCCTCCGGCAGGCTGGATGGACGGCGACGAGTTCGATCCGGGTGGCGTGATGGAGCGGCGCGATCGTTTCGAGCCGCTTGAAGGTGTTCTGTAAGGCGTGTCTCGGGGTGTTGGGAGCGATGCCGCCGCCGCTGCGGCAGCATACTCGTCCTCAGTCTCCCATGCGGCCATGTTGGGAGCTTCACGCCAACGCGATGTTCGCGACAGGCAGTGAGGAGTCAATTGACATGAATCCGATCCGTCGAGGCAGGGTCGGTACTGAAATGGGTGCCGCGGGGCGTGGCATAGAGGCTGCGCTCGGATCTCCAACGGTCCGGGGGTTAATCAGACGGACGGGATCCAAGCACACTGCCACAACGAAGATCCCTGCTACAGGTAAAATCGAACAGGGCAGATTGCAGCAGGTAAACAAGAGTCTGTCGTACCCAGGCGGTGGTTAGCATCAGCTATCATTGAGCCAAAGGCATATAGACCGGGTTCAAATTGTCTGAACGGGGAGACCATTGCATCAGGACCCAGAGCCACGTACCTCGCCAGAAATCAACAAGAGAGAAAAGATGGTCGATTGGTCTAGGCCAATGGGTGGTGGTCACACTGGGAGAGAGTCGTCAGTCGACGCTGTGTGGTGGCACAAAGCATTCCCCCGTAATCGCGAGACGATGGCAGCGGCTCAGGGGCTTGTTGGTTCGCTCTTACAGTGACAAGAGACAGGGCGGGTCAGGCGTGAAACGGTCGTGGTTCCTCAACCCTGGATTCGAGACAGTTGGATGGGTTCCGAACCAAAGATCACAGACGGTTCGGTCGTAGCATTTCCTCTTAACACGGCAAATATTGGTGACGCGTCGGGGTCGCCGGGTCTAGGGTCGGGCTGTTTTGTCGCAGAAATATCGAAAGTTATAGTCGCATTCGGTATCGAGACCAGCACGAGGCAATGTCGGGAGAGAAGGAATCAATGCGGGAAACAAAAAAAAAACGACGGCAGCGCTCTGAAGATCATGGCGGTCAGCTCCTTTAGTTCCCGCGAGCGTGGCTCAAGCAAGGGTTCTGCGTGTCGTTGCTCCAGACCGTGGCTAGGCGCAGTTTGTTGCGTCTCTAGGGCCGAGACAGGGGGACTTACAAGCTGAAGTAAATTGGGCGGCGCTGCTTGAAACGCTGGGGCGAGGCCTGCAAGGTGCTCGGAAGAAGCAAGACACGCGCCTGCGGTCAAGACAACAGAAAAGAGGCGAGAGAGGGGCTGCGAGGGCGCGCGGTGAAGGAAGACGACGATTGGCGCGTCGCTCGAGGTCTCGGAAGTTTTCCAGCGCTCGAGGCACACGAGGACCCGGGTGCGGCGCTGTTGACCGGAGGTTAAGAAAGGGGGGGCGTATAAGTGTTCGCTGGTTGGAAAGGATTCGGAATCGGCGCCAGAACAGCCAGGATGGCGATCGCAAAGCAATGTTCGTCCTCGAGCAAGGTAGGACCTGGAGAGGAGGGAAAACAGAAAAGAATGAGTGAAGAGCCGTCCTCGTCTCTCGTCTGTCTGGCTAGCCGGAGCTGTCCTCAAGAAGCGGTTTCCGGGATCCAGGATGGGTGGGTTGGCCCAGGACGAGACCCCGGACTGATTATGTAGTTCCCCACCTGCAAGGAGCCGGGGTCACCAAGGCAGGGCAGGGCAGGGCAAGGAGCGTGCCGTGCTAGGTGCCAGTGGGTGGGTTGCGGGCGGGCTGCGGACCTGCGTACGGTGCTGGCCGGGGCGAACGAGTCGAGTGAAGGCCAGTGTACAAGTATTGGCGCGTGCGTGCTGTGCAGGGCCAGTGTCGAGGTCGGGCACAATATCCGGGTGAATGGATCCTGGGCGAAGAATGAGGCATCAAGATGCAGGTACCGTACAACTGCTCGACTTGCCAGTCATGTAGAGGTCGGCCCCTTTGTCGATCACACGACCGGTTGCTGATCACCAACTCCCGAACGCTGCCCGACGGGAATGCTGAGACGAACACTGGACAAGCAAGGAGGTATTCTCGAGACAATGACGGCGGGAGGCCCCAGAGACACCCGTGCCAATGTCACCTCGACTCGACTCGACGACTCGTCGCAAAATAATGCTGACCACTCGTTGAGGGAGCAGCAGCCCACAGCCAGGCACAAAAGGGGGGACGAGTGAACCGTCTGGGCGGCTTTCTCGAGGGCCGGGAGGGGCATGGCCCAGGGGCGCTGTCGAGGACCCCGGCTGCAGGCCGGCACCGATTGGCGAAGGAAATGAGAGCAGGAGATTGCGGCCGCAGAAGCTTTCCAGGGGGGGCAGCGAGAGGGGCCACAAGGCGGGCGGACAAGACCACAAAGGATGCGTGGTGCTGCAGCCGGGATTGGCACCAGCCGCATTAGTGCCAGATGCAAGAGTGTGTCGATGACAGCCCACAGAGGGGATGGGTTGGGGTCGGCCGGTCGACTCTGGTCGAGGCCAAGTTCGAGGTGCGCGTCGGCCAACAGCCAATTCATTCGATGTGTTGGGCCCTTGGGTAGCGGTGGTGGTTGTGTGCCATTGACGGAGTTCGGAAGGTCCTCCGCTGATATCCTGGACTCCTGAGCCGCGTCCCCATGACGAGTCTGTCGTTCAACTGGGAGAAGATCACCGACGGACAGCGGTCGGTGATGGATGGTACGATGACTCGGAGAAACCGTTGTGTTTGCGTCAGCCCTCTGACCCAAGACTTTGGACTCCCAGTTGACGGACGCTTGAGCCACATGTCTCGGGCGGGCAGGACCGTCCGGACCGTTGAATGAGCCGGACCATCGTGGCTTCCCCTTTGTCTGTCCCGTCGGCGTGTCCGCTCACAAGTGACGGCGGGAGGTGAAGTGCCCTCCCTCTGCGGGAAGCAGCGGCTGCCCTGCACCTGCCCTGAAAATCCGCTACACAGCAGGACGCCATGACCTGGAAGCTCCGATCCGTCGGGGAAGGTGCAGTAGCCCACCCGCACCTGCCCTCTTGGCAAAGTCAGAGTGGGGTGCTGTTTCCAGCACTAATCCTCACGAGGACGACACCGCGGTCATCAGCTCGGAAACGGCAACGACAGGGTTAGCGTCCTCTTGACTCGACGCCAGAATAGGTGGTAGGCTCTCCTCTTTCCTCCCTCCCCTGCAAAGAGGCCCGCCCGCCCGCACTCCGATCGACAAATTATCGCGGGCCCGAATGGCCTCGTTCGCCACGGACTCGGCGTCGACGACGGCAAACTCCAGAGTGCCTGCCGATCAGGGGTTTGCTCAACTGTCAGTGCCATCTGAACGAGACAGGTTTTCGCCGGACCCCGCTCGGTCCCTGACTGCCTGGATGACAACACGACGACCCTACACCGACAGCGACAGACAAGACGGACGCGACACGAGACGAGACGACACGCGGCGAGTGAGGCTCTTGCAGGGCTCCGACCATCCACCCTCCACCACCACGGGCATCCTCCCCTCTCGAGGCGCAACTACCGGCCTGTTCGGCGGGCTGCCGCGGGACTGAAAGCACTGTCTTCCAAAGCATCAATGCGCACACCACAGCCTCCCGTCTGCAACGGCCGGCGGCCCATCGGGGTCCTTGCGTGCAATCTGTGCACAACTGTGGCGCTCATCCCGTACGAGTACAGTACAGTACCTAGCACCAAAGCTAAAAGCTATATGCCGCATTCCCAGGACAACCAAACACAAAAAGGACCCCTCTCGACCTCGTCCGGTTGGTGATCAGTGGAGGCGGGAAATTGCCCCAGCACCCTAAGCTCGGCTCGTCTTCCTGTTGGACCGCTCATCAGCCAGTCACCCTATCACAGTCGCACCTCCAAATGACCGTCACAGCCTGACCCAGGGGGCGCGCCATGGATATCGCGTCAGCCTCTGTTTTGTTCGGATGATCAAAATCCCTCGCTCGCAAGAAAGCCAACCCCGAGTCAGCAACACGCCGCGTCTGGCGGCAGTCCTCCCCGACCCTTGGAGACAAGGCAAGGCAGGAAGACATCCTGCGTGACGAGGCAGGCGTTGGTACCAACCGTCTGGTTCAAACACAGGGCTCCGAAACTCTGGCGCGTCCTCTGGCAGCACCCCCTTCGTTCAGCCGCGGTTCTTCATTTCCACCGCTGACTGTCTTTGTCGTCGACGACCAGGCTGAGATTCGTCGAGGGCGTCCGGAGGATACCCCTCTCCCCGCGACCCATGATGAGACTTGGTCCACGCCACAACCAGCCAACATTAATCAACCAAGCACGGGGGTTCCGTGTGAATGAGGATTGCCAAGGTTGCCCCCTCGCGCCCCCATTCGCAGAACCGGCCGATGTCAAACCTCCCCCTCATCCTCCACGCAGCGCCGCCATGGGTCGAGGACACCCATTTGGAAAGCAAACACAAGCAGAGCCTCTGGGTCACATGCTTAGCACGAACTTGTGGTGCTATGAACTATTCCCCCTTTCCGTCCCCCCGCGCCATTCCGGGTTCTCCGATGAGCCCACAGGGTGACATTCGCTTCCGCCGCCCAGGTCCCTGTTACCTTGCTGCACCTGCTCGTCACTATCACCGTCGCAGTGTGCAGCTGTGGGCACGTCTTTCTTGGCATGTTGTGTCAATAACCACCAACCCACGATAAGGTGTTTTCGTTCGGGCATACAGTTGGTGAGCTTGACCTCCTGAAGATCCTCCGCCGCCACGCCAGGCATCATCCTGTTTCTTTCTGCCCAGAGGCGGCGCCTGGCTTCGCGCCGTCGACTTTCCACGCGGCCCGCGGAATGCTTAGTGCTCAAAGGTCCGACGCCCGGCCCAAGTGCCATCTGTGCTCACCACCAATCGCGGCGTAGGTGGGCGTGTCTGTGCGGCGAGAATCGCAAGTGCCGTGGAGCTGCTCCAGTGCTCCATTATCAAAATCTTCGATCCAGACCCGGCATAATGGGACGACCGTACGATGCGTCCCGACTTTCTCCACGGCGAGAGGCGGAAGCCGAGTTTGCGCAATTCCCAGTGTGTACAATCCGAGCACTTTTCTCGATGTTGCAGACACATTGATTCCGTGCGCTGCACAATTCGGTGGCGTACTTGTCCATCTGTACTCGGGTCTGGACCCTCCACATCGGCACTCCCGACCACATCTCGACTCGTACGGTGATGACCATTCCAAAACGAGCAGCGCCGTCACCATGCGAGTAATCAATCCCTTACCGCCATCACAGTGACAGAGAGAGCAAGTATCACTTTTTCAGCTTGCCTCGGGATCGGTCACCGCTGTGCGCCGATCCCATCACGCACCGCCAAAGTGACGTTCATCCATCCCCCTCAACCGGGGAAGGCCCCATGTCGGGGAACCATATTGCGGCTCCCGCCGCGACCCTGGCAAGTGGCAAACCGACCAAGGTGGACAGGGCCCAAATTTGGGCATCAGCAGTCACCTAGCTTGTTTCCTTGTTTCCTCCCGCTCCGGAGCTGCGAAAGGCTGGAATGCCCGGGCCATGGTTCGTGCAAGGGAATATAGAGGAAACGACGCGGAAATTGCAGGACTGTTCAAGCCGTCCTTTCCAGCCCGTCGGTACCGATTGCGGGATGAGATGTGAGGACCGGAATCTCGTTTTATTTTCTTTGTGTGGTTTGTCGGCGAAGAAGGATTCCGCCGGGGCCGCTCGTCGTACGAGTGTCGTGGAGACGTGACCTGAGGCTTGCCACCGACCGCGTGATATCACTGCTTTTCTTCGCTATTTTTGGTTTTCATCGCAGAGCTGCTCCTGATGAACACCCTGGACGTCCACACGTGTTCGTCTTTGCAACGGGAAATTCGCACAGGATACGGGTCAGCGTCTGCGTTTCGTCTGTTGCCCTTCACTATCCGACAGGTTCTCTTCTTTCACTTCCTCATTTGTGCAGCAGCGCGTCAGGAAAGGTATACGCCATCGACGTATACAAACCCTCCCCGATCATAGCATCTGCCAGCTAGACTGATTTCTATACCGCCGGGGACGCCGGCGGCGGAGTCCGAGATGTCCAGAGTAACGATGGCCCAACCACGAGAGCTGAAATCTGGAAAGTATCTCACCCCCCGCCCGGTGAAGGGAGAAAACCAGCCTAGGTCGGTTTGGCATCGGGACACATCACCCCCGCGACACATCACCCCCGTCGGTGCGAAAGAAGGCCGTGATTGCCCAGTCGCGGCCGTACGGGTGTGGTTTTTCAGTAGCTGGCACCAGCATGTTGCAGTCCCGGATTGGGCGGTCAAGATCGGGGCTGAACCTGAGCATACGCGGGCCGAAGAGACCGGAGAACGATCCGTCGGCGGAGGAGTTGACAATTGTGTGACCAACCTCGGGTCCCACGCTGATCCAGCTGGGCGCGTCGTCTTCGAAGACTGCAGGAGATGTTCTGGTCAGCTCTTCCCAGCCTTGAGTGTTGACGTGCCGTCTCATAGACTGAGGCGACCGCTGTTGTGTCGATGGCGAACTCACGAGAGTTGGGTACTAGCTCGTATCCAGGTGGCCCGGCGTAGACTGTCGCGGTTGTTGCTGGTGGACATGTAGAGGTTGCGGCATTGGTGACGGTGACATATGAGGTCTTGAGAATGAGGTTCAGTACTTGCTTTCAGTAGTTGTTGACGTGACATGGGGAAAGGGTTAACATGGCGTCTCGAACGCTTTGATGGACATGCGAGATAGGGCAGGCAGTCCGCTCTGGTTCTTACGACAGGGAGGCACGCGCCGGGCGTCGACGTGGCGGGAAAGTTCGCGCAGCTGCTCTTCGACGTGGCGCTGGAAGTTGTCCGTGGAGTTGACGAGGTAGTAGGGATAGACAAAGTCGGCGGTCTGGTTGTGGTGGTCGCTGCGATGCAGGAACAGGCGCTGGAGATTGCTGGCGCCGAGGCTTTGCAGTTGGCAGCATAGGTGGGCAACGGTGTAGCCGAACTCCAGGCACCGGCCGTAAAGGCAGAGCAGAAGACCCGTGCCTTGGAGATGACGGCAGTGTTGCGAAGCGCGCGGAGGCAGTTGTCGGCGTTGCAGGCGGCATCGACAACTGTGTTTTGACCGCCGAGAGAGGCAACCAGTAGCACGGCGATGGCCTTGGCTGAGATGGTCCTGAAAGATGGCATCTTGGACAGGCGAGAGGATGTACGGACAACGTTCAAGTTGACGATGGCGGCGGCGTGGCGGTTAGGGACGCCGGTGGTGGCGGTATGACCCCTTTTATGAACACTTCATCTTTTGGTAGGGCTGCATGCAGGGACATGCAGGGACGCCTGCATCGGCAGCCCCGTCCTGTCACGTCTTGATGGTGCTGATGGATGGCCGTCATGAGTGGCGGTATGGCAGAGTGGCCGCATTTCAGCTGTAAAATGAAAATGCTGCGCCTGCATTTGGGCGTTGCTTGATGGCGTTGATGCGGACCACCCTGTCCGATGGTGGTGCGCTTCCTTGCATGAGACCATTGAGAGACGTGATTCAGCTGCTGGTTGGGATGTTTGACCAGTGCCAAGTGTTGAATATTGACGTATGGCTGCATTCCAGACCGGGCGAAGCTGATCGTGACTATTCGCGGGGTCCGATTGGAGGTTATTTAGCAAATAACGATGGCTTCACCGCCACGTCCACGACATTCACCATCAACTACAGCCCATTTAACCAGACAAGAAAGACAAACACTGACTGGAGTAGAGCCGAGCATTATATTTTTAATTGTTTTCAATTATTAACTTCTTTTCTCGTCACTCTTCACGAAGCTATTGTGTGCAGCCGTCAAGGGAAAGGAGCAACCCGGGTACCGTACCTGCCTCCGCTGGATGATTGGCAGAGATTCGACCAATTGGCATTTTCTTCCTGGACTTCAACTTTTAACCTCCCACCTCACACAAACTCCTCTTCTTGTACCACCTCCTCGTACCGCCTCCTCGTACCAGCCCCTCGCCAAGTCGAACTGCCATCTCAAGTCTTCAGCTCAAACATGTTATTGGTGTCTCTTGTCAGGGGAACCTAGCAGCGTCGCACAGACGGCACCAGATGGCGTGCAGAGGCGTGTGTGCTCACCGCAGGATTTTTCGACCTCGCAAGACGATGACGTGCCCGTCGCAGACTCGGACGCGACTCGTCGGCGGCATTGATCAGGCAAACGAATGATGCTTGTTCCCAGAATAACCTGCGGCGCGTTTAAGCATGCACGCCGGGATAATGTGAAGCTTAACGACTGCGGATCCCTCCGAGACAAGACCACATGAGACGACGCGGCCGAGACGACGACAGCAATGACTTTTGGCTCACCCGCCCACATCTCGGGGCGGGTCGAACATGCACGGTGCACACGCCTTCCATCGGCTTCTCCCCGGACGGCTCCAGGGATTGGCGATTGGGGATCTCCCGGTCAGAAGCACCGCTGGATCTTGGGATGGCACGTTGACTGCCGGGGAGCCTCGACCATCCTCGGTCGTCCTGGAAAATCCTCGAACAAGACAGCCACTGTGATTCGCGCCGTCTCTCGCGTCACCCCCACTCGCGCCACAACGACCGTCAGAACTCGACGGGGACGTGCGTGCACAACGTCGCAGCAATCCAGGGACGGGGGGGATCACAGGCTCGAGCATCTCCGCCGGCCGGGGCTCTTACTCGTAGGGGGCGTCGACGCCAGCGAGCTCCCAGGCCCAGGCCCAGGCTCACCCCTGGGCCGCGACCCCCGACTCCCAAACCCAAGCGCCGGATCTCCAGCCCAAAGACGAACCTCTCTCATCGCTGGAGCGGACCACGCATCTCCCCACCCCCTGCCAGCCGCTGTTTTGGCCCTTGTTTGGTGTTGCACTTTGATGGGACCAGGCCTCCTGCGCTCGACCCATCCACATACATGCCTTGCTCCTGTCATCGATCATGGCAAGCAAGCTTTTGCTGTGCAAGGGGAGCTTCGACATCTCCGAGAAGGAAATAACCATGGCCCCATCATTGACAGGCGTTCTACCATCCCATGTTTGCCCCCTTTAATTACTCGTGAGCAGTGCTCTCCTCGATATATCGTGGTGGGCCAAGACGGCTTCTTCCTCTTCTTCTTTTCAGCATCTGCTTGTACATTCTTACAATTCTACATTCATTGGCCCTGGCGGCATCTTTGCGAACCATTTTTCCTCATCGCAGCTTTGCTTTCGTTGCCCGTCGCAGATACACCATGTCCGACCACTCGTGCCCGGTATCGGGCTCCCAGAGAGGACGATGCCCAGCCGGCGGTGCCAAAACAGGAGGGAAGCAGAGCAGGTCGACAAGTCGCATGGGACCCCGCGGCTGCTCCTTCTCTGGCTTCTGCCAACCAGGAGATCTCCATGCAGCTTTTGATGTGAGGACGACGGCTTCACTATGACTCTCCATCAACTGACAAGCCTTCCAGATACCCAGAGGTGTAGATGCCGAAGACTGGCTCCGGATGAGGTGGGACACCCCGCCTCTTGCCATCCAGACGTCCAACCCAACTGACACTTCATCTCAGGGAACGCACCTCTATCAACCAAATTCTCTACTCCAACGTTCCCTCGGTACAAGAAATCGACAAGGCCAGGTCCCAGGCCGAGCTGGACGCCTTCAACGTAAACGAACAAGACCTGCTGGCCGTGGCCCTCGGCGCACCCGCGCGGCAGGTGATGCTCAGGGCCGAAGACATTGGCCGCCAGACCGGCTGGCGCGACGGCTACCTCAGCGTGGAGCATGGATTTTGCCCTCCAGATTACGAAGAATCACCCGGTGCACTAGCTAGGACTCCAGGACGTGTCTGGTCCGATCTGTGCGAACGCATGCCCGGCTGTGTGTCCCGTGGCCGCGTGAGGGAGTCGGTGGCAGCTCTGCCTCTGGTCGAGGGCAACGAGGACGTCATCCCTGATCAGGCACTCTGGGCCGCTCTCGTGGCGCTGGGGATGCTTTGTTCGATCTACCGATTCGAAGAGAAGTTCGACGGCAACGAGGGCGTCAACGCCTCATCAAACCCCAGGAAATTCAAGCCCAGCTGCCGAATGGGCGACCATCTAGGAGAAGAGCTCACCAACATCCCTCTCAGCATCGCCCTCCCTTACTTCCAGATCTCCCGCCGCATGGGACGCACGCTGCCGCACCTTACCTTTGTGGACCAGTCCTCCTACAACCTCAAGATCAGGGATGTCACATCAACATACCCATACATCGCCCGATTCGACAACATTGACCTGCGGTGGCCCATGTTTGGCGAGAGGGCCGAAGTGGCCTTTCTCAAAGGCGTCGCTGATACATCAGGTTTGTATTCCTGTTGCGCTTCTCGACTGGGTGTTTGCTGACACTTCATCTCTCAGCCTCCTTCCAACACGGCCCTGACGCCATCGCCGCTTGCCAAGAACACGTCATGAACCGCAACATTGAAGGTCTTCTCTGCGAGATGATTCGACTCAAGGAAATTCTCGAGCGCATGCCTAATGCCTTCCACTCCATCTCGGTGAACCCCAACTCCGGGGAAAACTACGTCCCTGTGCAGCAGTGGGTGCGTTGGGCCAAGTTCTCGGCACCTTTGTCGAAGCGCTGCCCTGCCTCTTCAGGCCTTCAGTTCCCGCCTTACCTCGTTATGGATGCGTTCCTCGGACGCAAGAAGTAAGTCAAAAGACAAACCCTCGAAGAACCCAGGCCTAACATCTTCAACTCAGGTATACTTCGTTCCTCGGCGCCGAAGGAGTCCATCTCCGTGCTTGGCTCCCCTCCAACCTCCGTGCCTTCATCGCCGCCATCGAGTATCACTACCGAATCCCCGAATTCGTTCAGCAATCAGGGGACCCGCGTCTCATTGGCGTTCTGGATGGTATCGTCGAAGCATACACCGGCGAACGTGGTTTCATGGGAGCCCATCGCTACAAGGTCTTTGGAATCCTCGAGGTGGCCGGCAAGACCGGCCGTACAGAGACGAACGGCGCTTCGGGTGCTGCTGATGGCGAGCGCCCCTGGGAGGAGACACACCGCCAATTCTCCGAAGCTATGAAGGAGCGTCTCGAACCATACCGCGGAAACTCGCTGGTTGAACCCCATCAGATGCGCGGCACTTTCGAGGAGTGCCGCTACGTCACACGGGTGGTAAGCAGGTCCTTCGTGGATTCAGATCCTAGCCGGTCAATCGCACTCGTCACCCTCGATATCGAGAATACCGGTATCACCTTTGCCCCCGGAGATCGTCTTGCCATCATGCCCCTGAACAGCTGGGATGAGTGCGCAAAGGTCATGGCCGCCCTTGGCCTCCAGGACTACATCGATGTTCCCATCGAGGTTGATGGCGTCTGGGCCCGGTTCGAAAACCATCTTGGCTCCGTCAGGAGGACGGCCAAGCCCAAGCTGACGGTGGGCGATATCCTCCGCCGCGGCCATCTTGCGCCCATCACGAAGGACCTGGCCCTCAAGATCCACGGCATGCTGCACGCGTCCTCGAACACGGTTCTGCAGGTCCTGTCAACCGAGGAATGGCCCGTCAGGGGCTCACTGGGTGATCTGCTCCAGAAGGCGGTCATGGATACGCCTCAGCAGATTTGGGACAGGGCCTTTGACCTGGATAACCTTTCCTGGCTGGCGGATCTTGTGCCTCTTGAGGTGCCGCGGACATACTCCATCGCCAGCTACTCCAACGACTTGCTGCCCAGCACTGTGGATTTGGCTGTCTCACGCGCAGAGTACGCCCTGTCTTCGACCTTTGCCAAGGGCATGGAGGTCGCTCCCCGCGCTGGTGTCGCCAGCGGTTTCCTCAACCCCACTGTTGCGACCGAAGGCATGTTCTCGTCTGAACTGGACGAGATCCTCGTCGGTGTCTCTCGACCCGTCGCGTTCCAGCTCCCCTTGGACTCCATGGCGCCCTGCGCCTTCTTCGCCGGCGGCTCCGGTATCGCCCCCTTCCGCAGCTTCTGGCAGTCCCGTCTTGCTGCCAGCGGCCTGTCTGGCGGCCGGAACATTTTGTACCTCGGCGTACAATCTCGCGAGAAGCTGTGCTTCGAGGACGAGCTGCGCGCCTACGTCAACGCCGACTTTATGGAGGTCCACGCCGCCTTCTCAAGAGACTCCCGGGGCTTGTCCTGCGAGGGTCGCGATCTGATCGAGAAGCACACCCCTCCCCGCTACATTGACAGCCTCATTGTCGAACAGGGGTTCCAGATCTGCGACCTCGTCATGTCGAAGAAGCAGGGAGGTCTGGGCGGCTACCTTTACGTCTGCGGATCCGTTGCCGTGTTTGACTCGGTCATGAACGGCATCCGCAAGGCCATTTACCAGTACCGCACCGCCACCATCGACAGCGTCGACTTGATCATCAACAAGGCGTTCGCCGAGAGGCGCTTCATGCTGGACGTCTTCATGACTCCCAAGCCCCTGCCCTGCAACCTACCCACCATCCCGTTGTCCGAACTGGCGATGCACACCGGTCACCGGCCGGGTTCTCGCATGTGGATCAGCGTGCATGGAAGCATCTACGATGTGACTGACTTTACCCCTATTCATCCAGGAGGCACTCTGATCATCAAGTCCAACGCGGGCGTGGATTGCTCAAAGTCCTTCGACAACCTGGCTCACACGAATAACCCTGAGGTCGCCAGTCTTTTGACCAAATACTTCGTTGGTCACCTGACACCCAAGCCAGATTACGGTCCTGATGATGATATCTTGTCTCTTTACGATCTCTGGTCCGCCTACCTGCGCTCGACCGTTGAGGTCCTGGTCGCCCACCAGTTTGAGATGTTTGAGATTATGGGCGCTTCCAACGATACTTCATCCTCTGCCGACCCTGCCGGCAGCAACAACATCTGGTTCCGTGAGGACCTGCCCAACACCATCGCCGTGCGCACTTTCTACGCCTATCAGAGCCGTCTTCTTCAGGGCGGCTTCGCGGCGCTATTCGGTCCTAAGCTGCAGGAACTCGTTTTGAAGCTCTCCTTCAGCCTCGCGAGTGCCGTTGGGCCCGCAGCGGACACAAAGCTGCCGGACGTTCTGGGTACCGTGGCGCGCGCGAAGACAAGCCCCGAGGCGGCTGCTTGTACAAGGGAGGTCGCTGTCGTCGGACAGCTGGTCTGCGATGGCGACGCCTCGCTTCGCTTCCAGGAACGAGGTGTCTTTGCTTACGCTGCACGCAGCGTCGAGCTTGACATTGCTCTACTCGAGGACCTCCGTGAGGAGGCCTGCGCCGGCATGGACGCCTTTGACACAATCGCCCAAGCCAGTGGCCCGTCGCCTGACCCCGACGCCGAGGCCGCCCGTGCTTCGGCTCTGTCGGGCTTCCTGCTCCAGGTCCTCGAGCGCATGGCTCGTCGCCTGGCCGTCTTCTACGCCCAGCTCGCACAAATGTCTGTCTACCAGCCCACGCTGGAGCGTAACCCGGCCCGCACGCGCTGGGAGCTGGTGCGCAGGCGCATCCGCGACGGCAGTCTCTTCGTCCTTGCCACCAAGGCCGAGCTCAGGGCCTCTCCATCCATGCAAGACCAGGCCGCCGCCCCGTCTTACTACATGTCCAGGACGAACCCCAACCAGAACATCGACTTTGAGCACGTCATGGCCCAGGTGCAAAACACCCTGCGGGCCGTCAGGAACACTCCTGGACTGTCCGTCCCCGCGCCGCAGCCCCAGACCCTGAACGAGGTTCACCAAGTCCGTGGCCGCAGCACTGGAAACGTGAGCGTGCTGGCGAGCCGCGAAAACGAAGGCGCGCTGAGGGCCATGAACAGCTTCGTTGAGAAGAATAGTCGCGCCATCCGCCGGCTCAGCCGTATGCCTCCTGCTGGCATGACCCTCACCGCGGCGCAAAAGGCCGAGCTGCAACACGCAATCGACATGAGCCGGCCGGCATCACCCCCGCCAGACCACGAGAGCGATCTCGAAAACTCACTGGCCATGCTGCGACTCAACGCGACCCGCTCACTCGCCACACCCATCAACTCGAGCCGCGGATCAAGCAGATCCCCAACGCGGCACCATCTCTCCCTCAATCCACAGCAAGACCGGTCAGAGATGCTCATGGCGCAGCTCGGCAGACCCCGGGCCGTCTCCCTCGGCCGCGGATACCCAGTCATTGGGGACCGCACCGCCGCCCCAGGCCAAAAGCTCGATGCTCAGACGGCAGTAGCGTCCATGATGAGCAGACTCAACACGCGGCCGCGCAGCGGTAGTGCAGCTGGGCCGGGCCCGGCGGCAGGTGATCCCCCTAGCGCGGGGTTGACGAGGTCGTTGTCCATGATGAGTAGGACGAGTGTTGGAAGCGCGCGGAGCGGAGGGGGGTTGGGGAGTAGGCCTTCGAATAGCTCGTTGAGGGCGTTGAAGTTGAAGGCTGTGATGGAGAGGGGGGAGGGACCTGTTGCGCCAACTTTTTGAGCGCGCGGGGGGAATGTTGGGTTTCGAAGGGGCTAATGTCTTATGATGGCCTGGTTTGAATTACTTAGATTTTGGGATAGAGATGTAAAATGTACATTTCCTGGAGTCTTTTCGATTGATGGTTCTTGCGTGGTTGGCAAGCTCTTGGGCACCGGTGTCGGCGTCGTGGGGACAAGCTTTGTACCTCTCTGACTGCTTCTCGAGAATTTGCGTTGCTTAATCTCGTAATGACTATTCTCGCCATTCTTACCGTCGCCATTCTTGCTCAGATTCTTCGCGTGAGGCTGGCAAGGAGGCGGTATTTTGTGTCCATCTAGTGATGGTACTCCATCGTGAACCTCTTGAGCTTGAAGCCGCACCGGGCAGCTTTGGCGATAGCACCGTGGTTTGCGACAACTTGGAGGGGGACACCTTGGTCAGCGACAGGTCAGAGGCCCCCCAAGAACAAGACGGGAGGGCCGGCCGCTCGACCTCGACGGACAGCTTGTCACAAGGCAGTCAAGAAGACGAAAGAGATGGCTCCGCCCCGATTCTCACGCGTAATTCTTCCGTTTTGCACGATGGCGGCTGAGGCGAGGATTGGGGTCGCCTGCCGGTTGAGAGAGTCGGAGATGCGGCACGAGATGCCTGAGTCCTCGTTGGTCGTGTCGGGGGCCTTGAACGTGTTGTTGATGGAAATAAGACCATCCTTCGACAAAATGAAGTGGTTCGGTCCCATCTACCCTGGAGACAAGTGGCTTGTTGCCATCGCAGTTTCGCGGCAGTTGCAGCTACGGGGTTCGATTACCGATTGCCGAATGCCTATCGTGAGAGACTTGACGCAGGAGGGTCTCTTCATCTTGCGACAGAAGCGACGACTCGCCCAACCAAGCTCTTCCGCCGTAATGGCATCCTCTGTCTCTTCTTCAAGCACCAGGGTGAGCCGGCTGCCCGAACGCCATGTCCCTGTTGCCGCGTCACTCGCTGAAGTAGTCCGGTCTGGCACCAACATTCCCGATGCTTTTACGAACCTGTGTCGAGAGTTTTGGGTGTCTACCCAGGAGGATCGACGGTCGTGAGCGACGAGGAGTTGGCGATGCGGTACCTCAACGCGTACACAGCTTTCGTCAACGCTGCTATGCTCTGGAACCTTAGCCGCGGAGTTCCATCCCTTTTCTACATCATTGGCGTTCCTGTTATGGCCATATCCTTCGGAATGGTCGTCTGGCTCTCGGGATCATGGGGAGCACGGCAGATCGAACACCTCGTCCTAAGGAAATATCACCACATAAGAAAGATGGGGTGCGAAGGGCGAAGAGGAGAGCGCAGGGCGCGCGGGAGTCCAATGGGGGCCCAACTCAGCGAGATGCCGGGCTTTAGATGCGAGGGTGAATCACAGGGCTTTGTGAGAGAACTGCTCAGCTTATAACAATTCGTAAAGTGCCGTGTTTCACCTATGCAACCTGACATGTTAGGTGCGGCAAGTAGTAGACTTAAACACTTTGGAACTAAGTCTCGGAGGCATGGCGACACCAGCTTCGACGTGAATAGAGTCGATATGCCTGGTGATGTTGCTGTGGATCTGCATCTTCGTCATCAGGTTTTTCCTGAGCTGCTGGGTTCGAGGAAGAAGAAGGAGGAGAAGAAGCACATGAATGCCTCAGCCATCCAGCCGCACTGCACGCTCAATGGATCTTCCGAAAGTAGGATCTCTTATTCCACGCAAGTTTCCAGAGACCTTTTTAGCGACCATCGACCCGGGAACACGATCGGAGATGAAGCTGTATGGACTCCTCGCCAAGTACTGGGCATGGCTAGGTTGAGACTTCGCGACAAGATTCGCCCCTGCCGACATCCAGCTGCCTCAACCTGCCATCGAAGCACAATGACCCACACGACGCTCGAGGCATATGCTTTATGAAAATCAGTAGCCGTTCGGGAGGGTTGTCAGAAGGATCAGCAGATGGGGCTCGAGATGATTGAATGGTTATGCTTGATGTGGGAAC
The DNA here is from genome assembly GCA_014635975.1 of Plectosphaerella sp. P0831. Taxonomy (NCBI): domain Eukaryota; kingdom Fungi; phylum Ascomycota; class Sordariomycetes; order Glomerellales; family Plectosphaerellaceae; genus Plectosphaerella; species Plectosphaerella sp. P0831. The sequence continues at coordinate 24,266 of JACAFV010000111.1, read as the reverse complement.
CGGATTTAGCTGTCTGGCTTTGACTTTGCGATGGAGATGGAGAGCCTCGACAGGAGGGCGAAGATGAGCTGTTGATGTTGTCACGGAATCGCTTCCTGGCCAGCCTGGGGACGTCGTCCTGTGAGACCAACGGTGAGACGACGAACGTGAAGGGCTTATGTAGAAATAGAGTACGTGGTGTGCGACAGTAGGGGTCCGTTTTTGAGTGGCCTGCAAGGGAAGGAAGGATACGTTAATGTCAGCCTCAAGTGGTGATGACCCCATGTGGTGATGACCCCATGTGGTGATGACCCATTTTGGCAACGACCAGGGTTCGACCTTGGCAGCCAAGACAACACCAAGTATACACAGTCACAAAACATTCACCACATCAATTCATTCAGGCTAGGTGGTAGGTTCGCATGCAATGAAATTTGAACGAGCTCGACCGGATATCAACTTTTTGACAAGCCCAGATCCCCGCAGAACCCAGCGCGTAAAATACAGACATGGACATGTGTCCCCTTCAGACCGGGAGATGATGTACACTCCCGAAGTCTCGGACGGGGGCGGGCGGCAGGATGTGTGCGCGCCAACGCCCGCCCGTTCTCTCTCTTCTCTCTCTCAACACTCGACACGTTCTACTACACCACACCCGTACTCACCAGCAGCAGCTCCGATGAGGATGTGCTTACTTCTGGTTCTCGGGGCGCAGAGAGCGGACGGCCTTGCCGGCCCTCCAGATCTCGAGGCCGCGGATCTCCTCCATCTCGGCCTCGAACTTTTGCCTGTAGTCCTTCTGGCCGTTGTACTCGAGGGAGCGCTTGGTCTCGGAGCCGTCCTTGACGGCGTCGTAGAGGTCGTTGAAGACGGGCTTGAGGGCGTCCTTGAACTTGGGGGACCAGTCGATGGCGCCGCGGCGGGCGGTGGTGGAGCAGGCCTCGTACATCCAGTCCATGCCGTTGGCGCCGATGAGGGGGTACAGCGACTGGGTGGCCTCCTCGACGGTCTCGTTGAAGGCCTCGGAGGGGGAGTGGCCGCGCTCGCGGAGGACCTCGTACTGGGCGAGGAACATGCCGTGGATGCCGCCCATCAGGCAGCCGCGCTCGCCGTAGAGGTCAGAGTAGACCTCCTTCTCGAACGTCGTCTCGTACAGGTAGCCGGCACCGACGGCGACACCGAGAGCCTGGGCGGTCTCGCGGGCCTTGCCGGTGACGTCCTGGTAGACGGCGAAGGACGCGTTGATGCCGCGGCCCTCACGGAAGAGGGAGCGGACGGTGCGGCCCGAGCCCTTGGGGGCGACGAGGATGACGTCGACATCGGTGGGGACATCGACCTTGGTGATGTCCTTGAAGACGGGGGAGAAGCCGTGGGAGAAGTAGAGGGTCTGTGACGGTAGAAGTTAGGGGCGAGTTTCTGGGAGGGTGGATCGGGGGAAATAAACGCACCTTGCCCTTGGTGATCTGGGGCTTGATGTGGGGCCACGTCTCGGACTGGGCGGCGTCGGAGAGCAGGTTCATGACGATGGTGCCCTTGGAGATGGCCTCGTCGACCTCGAACAGGTTCTTGCCGGGGACCCAGCCGTCCTGGATGGCGTCCTGCCAGGACTTGCCCTCCTTGCGGACACCGACGATGACGTTGAGGCCGTTGTCACGGAGGTTCAGGCCCTGGCCGTGGCCCTGCGAGCCGTAGCCGATGAGGGCAAGGGTGTCGTCCTTGAAGAACTCCTGGATGGGGTGTCAGCGGACCATTCATTTATTTCTGGTCTTTCTGGGGAATACTCACAAGGAGCTTCTCCTGGGGCCAGTCGGCGCGCTCTGTGTAAAGTATGTCAGCTTTCTGCCTCTCTGGCCTGAAATGACTCGCCCGCGGGCGTCTCATCTCCGAGGTGACTCAATGCATTATATGCGTACCGTAGACATCCTCCTTGTGGCCGGCAAAGTCAACGGTCTTGACGCCGCGAATTTGCTGCTGAACAGGCGAGGCGGTGGCAGCCTTGGAGACCTGGGCGGTGGCGCGGACGAGGGTCCTGGCGGCAACGAAGGTGCGCTGCTGGGCGGCGGTGGACGAGGTCAGCTGGCGCGCCATGGGCGAGCGCAGCGCCTTGGAGAAGCTTCTGGAGGCCATTGTGTCTGGAGGGGATGGGAAGTGTGGGAAGAGAGGAGAGTGTCTGGGGAGGGGAATTGGACTTGAGGGGGGTGAAACGGGGGGAAAAGGGTTTAAGAGGAAGTGGGAAAGTTTGAGTCCGACCCGGGAGAGACTGGACACTGGACTGGAGAGGGACGAGGCCGGAGCGAGCGAGGCCGATGTGCACTGGTCAATTGGAATGGGGAAATTTTTTACTGGACCACAGCCGTTCGCAGTGGTCAGAGCTCACCGACTTCGGCCAGCAACGCACCTAGCAGCTCACAAGCAAGGTGCTTGATGCAGTTGCCGGGGTGTCCACCGCCAATGGGCCACCCAGGTACTCGAGACATTTGGGGCGACGCAGGGTCCGGGGCCGGGGGGATGCACCAGTGCGGTACCCTCGACATGTGCGGCTTGTTCCCGGCGACCCTCCCTCGCAGGCTCTCACTGGACGCTGGCTTGACGTGATGTCCAGAGGATGAGTCAACGCGGGATCCACCTGCCACCTCTTGGACCCGCCCGCCCACCGACGGTGAAGCTACGCCCACGATGGTGGATGCCAGCTAATGTGCCCCCAGAAACTCCGCAGCGTGCCCCATCCCGGAGCTCGCCCACGCAGCGAACTCGGCCTCTCCCGCAGCCGGTGAACGGAGCACCATTGTCAACAGCCCCCGTTGAGTCACAATACACACCGAGGCTCCGCTGCCGAGGTCGACCCTCCGCCCTCCGAACCGCCCCCCGGGTCCGTGATAGGAGCTGTCATGCTGGGCCTGGATGGATGAACTCGGAGTCATCTTGTTCGCTCACTCACATTCGCTGTTGGCTAGACTGCTACATCGGACCCTAGTGTCCGCGCTGTGTCTCTATGAATCTCCGTCTTCGCTCTCCCCCTCCATGTCTCGTCTCCGTGGTCGTAGATCCAGGAGCATCTCTCGNNNGAGGCCATCAGAACTCCAGCCTCACCTCCATCTCCACGCCCATTCATCCCATGCAATCACACAGAATCCGCCCAAAACACCCGCCGCCATAAAATTGTCGAATGCCCATGCTCTTGTTATCTCTCGACCCGCCCTCACCACCATGCCCTTCCCTCCTAGGTCTCCAGCCCAGCCTTGCTCGCCGTGCGCTTAAGCTTGCCGGAAGGCAGTCGGGAGTTCTGCTTCGCCTGGTCCGATCCCTATTTGAGCACCCGGTCGTAACTCGTTCCCTTCACCGCACCGCCGCCCATGGCCGTCCGAACGTTGCGCTTGAACCCGTCGCGGTTAGCTCGCAGGTCGTCCGCCGCCTCCTTGTTCAGGGGATCCGATGCGTTGGGCTCGAGGAAGAGGAACTACACATCCTGTCAGCAAAGGACACACTCTCCCCATATTGAACCTTTTACATACCTGCAGGCCGACGATAACGGCGTTCAGGTTCAGCACCGGCTTCCAGTCCTCGCGCAGAATGTTCAGGCACACCTTGCCCTCGAGGTCGATGTTGGGGTGGTAGATCTTCTCCTTGCACCGCACCTTGGGAGGATCGTGCGGAAAGTTCTGGTTGATGTCGAACGAGAACGTAAACTTTCCCGTGCGGTACATGCCCTCGTCGGGCTCGATCGTGAGCGTAAAGTGCAGGATGTCATCGGGGTCGGGAAAATCGGTCTTCATCGTTTTGCCCAGCGAGAGCTCAGAGAGATCTGTACGAACCTCCCGGTTAGCAGACTGTCTTCCCGCGAAAGTGCTGGCCACTAGCACATACCTTTCTGGACGCGCAGCTGCGCTGCCGTCACCTTCTTCTTCTTGCCACCCGCTGCCGCATTTGCGTCGTTCTCGGCCTTCTGCTGCTCCTTCTTCTGTAGATGCCGTCATCGTCAGTAACGGCGCGTCCTCGCCCCCAAGATAGGAATAACAAAACTCAAAACGCACCATAGACCAGATCTTCAACATCTTGAGTGTTTTGGGGCCTGACCCTCGCCAAGCCTATCGTCGTCTTTGTCTGTTGGCGGGCACCCGGGCAGGCTCAAAGGTGGGGGTTTTGGAGGGGCGGTGACTCGATGATGTCGCGTGGGCTAGAGAGACTGAAAGGGGAGAAATTCGGCTGTTCTCCAGGGAGTCGAGGTTCAAATATTAAGAGGTACGGTTTTGGCTTCTGCCCTGTTCGGCCTCTGCTTCGTCAGGTTTGTCAAGCACGCTCCAGGCAACTTCCTCTTTCCACGGGCTCAGGTCAGTCAACCTTGGCAGGTGGGTGGGTTGGGCAGTGTCGCGACTCCGATAAGATAACGAAGTCTCTAGAAACTGTAAGCACCAGTCAGCAAGCCGAAGTTGAGCCACCAGCCAATCATCGATGATCTCTGGCGCAGCCTCGCTTCCACCCTTTGTCTCATCGCAGCCTCCCGCCTCACACCAAAGAGGCAGGCTTGCAGCTCACGATACTGCCACCTGAGCCCGGAAATATGGTCATGCTTCGGGATCAACTAAGACTATTCAGGGACATTCTTGGCCGATTGACCCGTGCAGTCATTCAACCAGTATAGTGAAGTGACCAGTTTATCATTATCAACCAGTAAAGTGAGTTGACCAGTACAATCGGTCGACCGGTCGCAGGTCAACCAATTGTGGGCGTGCAGGCAACCATCAATGGCTGAAAGGCATGTCATGCCTTATGTTTCACATGAGCAGGGTATTTTCAGCGCGTGTCATATTACTTAGCACATGGTTCGTACAACAGGCAGATAGATGCACAGCCAAACGCCAGCCAAGCATCGTGACCTCGGCAAATACAACTTGAACTCAAACATCTTTTTTCACAATCTTCCCTTCCCGCTCATTTCTATCCACCATGAGCAAGGGAGTGGGGAGCCTGAAAAGTGGCGCGCCAGCCACAGCTTCCCCCAACGCAACCCCGAAATGACATGACCGTCGCCGGGGCGGCCAGTTTTGGCAAAGCCCTGCTTACCGCCTGTTGATGCAGCACATGATACCCGTCTTTCCGAGGAACACGAGGAAACCGATGAAACGGACGATAGACAGACCTGCCGTGGCGTACAGGAGGAACTGGAAGAAGCGGGACGAACGCTCGTTGGGACGATCCTATTGATTTGTGTTAGCGGGTCTGACTTGGCGCCCAGAGGTTGCGAAGGTGTACTTACGGCAAAACCGAACGAGTCAAAGGCGTCCGTCGTAATGAAGACGATGAGGCACAGGTTGGAGAAGAGCCACGAAATGACGAGACCGGTACGGAAAGACTTGTACGAGTCCTCGACATCCTTCGTCTCGACCTCCTCGACCTCCTTGAAGGGCTCCAGCGCGCGGCGCACAGTCTGCTCGAACTGGCTGTCGATATCCTCCTGCGGCTTGTCGATTTCCTCGACAACGGCTTCGTCCTTCTCGCCCTTGCTGATGTGCGCAGACGGCAGGGCCTCGGACTTGTCGGATCCCTTGGTACCCCAAGAAACGTCGTGCCAGTTGTTGAAGGCGTAGACCATGAGGATGTTGATGTAGGTGGACATGAGGACGAGGTACTGGGGGAACGAGTGGAACATGTGCCAGGGGTCGAGGTACATGAACGACGCGATGAAGTTCAGACCGTAGATCGTGATGAGGGCGACAATAACGACACCTGCTGCACTACCGTTGCCGAAGAAACTGTTGAACGCATTCTCTGGCGTGCTGATGTCGATATCCGAGAGGCCGTTGTTAGAGAACGCCCGGACGACGAGGTACATGGTGAGAATGAGGATGTAGACCTGGATAGCACCAAAGACGACAAACGATGCCATGTAGGTGAACTTGGAACCCTTGGGACGGTTACCGAGAGCCAACACGAACTGGATGATGAGGAAGGCGGCGTAGAGGTACTGCAGGACAGAGTTGAAGTACGGCGTTACCGAGTCGCCAAAAGGCCACGCGACGTGCTTAACGGTGGTGGCGCTCGACTCGGTGGGGGTACCGACGATATCCATGATGATCTTGGTGGTGAGGAAGTAGGAAGCCAAGCTGAACCAGGTGAAGATGACGTTGAGGACGTTGTAGACGAGTTGCACGTGGAAGAAGAACATGCGGACCAAGTTATGGCCGCTCTTGTACATCCTTCCAAAGTGCATGAGCGAGTAGAGAGAGGCAGCGAAGGAACCGTTGAGCCAACGACGACGCTGGCTGATGAACTCGGCAGCGCCCTCGGGAACGTCCGTCTCGCCCTTGGCGGCCTTGATGTAGCTCAGATGCCACTTCTGGCCGGCCTTGGCGACGAGCTCGAAACAGAGGATACGATCCTCGGCAAGGAACATGTTCTTTTTGAAAATGTTCATACCGTCGATACCCTTCTTGCCCAGGATCTTGGAGAGAGTGTGGTCGCCGTGGAAGTACTGCTCCAGAGGTCGACCCATAATCGCACGGAAGCGGTAGGCCGAGAAGGCACCGGGGAGCACCGAGACGTAACCGAAGGAGCTCTCCAGGGGCTTATCGAGGATGTTGGAGATCTTGTACTCGAAGTTCTGGACGGCCACGAGGGGGTTGAGCAGCTTCTTGCCACCCTTTCTGTCAAGACAGTCAGCAAAACCGTATTCAAATTATCTGGATTGGGGTTCGCATACCCAAGCATTGCGTGGATCTCTCCGCAAGCGCCGCCGAGATCCTTGTCGTTGTAGAAGGCCTCCCACAGGGCGAGAAGCGACCTGGGGCTGGGCTTGGTTCCGGCGTCAAGGAGGATGGTGATCTCAGGGTTGAGGATGCGACCAAAGGCGTTGAACAGCCATCTGTGCGAGTTGATCTTTTTGCTGTTCTTGCCCTTGAGACAGAAGATGAACTGAACGGGGGGCAGGGTGCCGGGACCGTCATCGACGGGACGGATGAGCTGCTGGCTGGGGGTGACGGACAGCTGCGAGGTGTACTCGAAGATGTGAGCAACCGTCTCCTTGCCGTCAACGTCCTTCTTGACGACACCGTCCTGGTAGATACCGACGGTGGCCAGGACATCGAGGACGTTCTTGTCGGCCTTCTCAATACCGTCAAAGACGAGGCAGACGACGATCTTCTGCCAGGCGGGACCGCCCTTGTTCCAGAAGGTCGACTTCTTCAGGTTGACAATGTCGCGGATGTTCTGCATGACGCCGTGCAGGGTTCTAGACAGCAGGTTCTTGTCCTCGTTGTAGTATGTGATTGCGATGAGCAGCTCGGTGTGTCGGTTGTACATGCGGGGCCGCAGGTCGTAGCCGTTCTTGAGGGTGAAGTCGTTGGGGTCGCAGGTGGCAGCAGTGTAGCGCATCTTCATGAACTCCTCGCTGCCGCCCTCGACGTCGCGGTACTTGGACTGAACGGCGTTCTTGATGGCCGAAGGGACGGGGTAGTCAATGCTCAGGACGGAGCCCTGCTGGAGCTTGATCTTCCTGGTCGCGTAACGCTTCAGACCACCGCCCTGAGCGCCGGGCTGCTGGCGCTGCAGCCAGCTCTCGTCCTGGTCGACACCGGTGGTGGAGGCGGGACGACCGTAGCCGAAGCCGCCATTGCTCTCCTCAAGGCCGCCGACCTGGCTGAAGCCGGCGCCTGGGTGTTGAGTGTATTGCTGATCCAGAGGCACAGGTGTCCGGGCGTCGGCACCGGGAGCGTAGGACTCTGTCAGGCTGTAGGCAGAGACGGGACGGGCGGGAGGCTCGTGAGCGCCCAGGCGGTGCTGGTCGTAGGGTGATGTGCCACGGCCTGTCGGGTCGCGGAGGAGGGACTGGCCGGCCTCGTCGACGCCTTCGTCCTGGGGAGGGAGGTGGTACTGCGCGGAGAGAGAGACGTCAGTTGAAGCCATGATGATGGGGAGGCGGCGGCGAGGCGTCATAGTGGACTGACCCTGTTCCCGCTGCCGGCAGGCATGTCCTGGAGGTTGTGGCCCTCATAGTCATGGTCCTGGCCTTGGCCGCGGTACGCCATGGCTGCGTTTGTAGCTGAGGTTCTTGTCTTGTCGAACGGCGATGCCAACGGTTGGCTGGCGAGCAACGGTGTCGGAGATTGCTAGGCGATGGGTTCCTGTATTCCCAGACACTATTTAGATTGGTGTCACCAGGTTCTGGCGAGGGGGAGACGATGGCTTGGTGGTAGGTAGAATGGGTATCAAGAGCGAGAGGAAGTCGTCCACGCAAACGTCGTCAACAAAAAGCGAGGTTGCAAACGGAGCGAGTGGACGAGATGGAATAGGGACGGCAGAGGACAAGGGGAGCGAGGTAGAGAAGGGTAAGGGTAGGTAGGGTAGGTAAGCTGATGAGGCTGGGGGGGTAAGGTTGTTGTAGGGGGCAGAAAATAACAGCAGGCGGACGATTCAGGTCCAAGCAGGGCAGGCAGGGCAGGCAGGGCAGTGGAGGAGGAGGGCGGCAGGGTTCGGGGGCTCCGCTAGGAGAGGCGGAGGATGCAATGGGGAGTGAGTGAGCAGGCGATGCGGGTGTGGAGTGGCTTGACAGGACGGGAGAAGGAGAAGGACGAGCGGGCGGGAGGCTTTGTGCGATGTTCTGCTAGGAACAGGAGAGATGGTCTTACCTTTGGTGGTGGGAGCCCACGGGGAGAATGATGCTGTTGGCTGGGAGCCCGGTGCTGAGGAGAGACTCTTCGCGGGCAGGTGCAGGTGGGCGTAGGTACGAATAGGTGCAGGTTCAGTGCCTCAAAGGGGAAGAGCTGGATGATCCTCGCGAATGGATGGGTGGTACGCCTCGGCGGACGTCGACGGACTGACTTGGGACGGACGACGGTGCGAGAGCTGGGCTTTGTTGTGGCTGAGCTTGCACCAATCCAGTGGAAACCAAACACTCCGGGGGGCGCGGCGCTGTTCAATTGTCTGTCGGGTCGCTCCTGCTGCGATTGATGGCGGGCCAGGTACTTTTTTTTTTTATTAACACGGCCGCCCCGTCAGCTCGGGCAGTTACGGTGCATGCAGTCACCTCGCTCAGCCCGGCACTGGACTGGGGATATGCTGGGCGTGCTGTCAATGCTGGATACCTCTAAACGTGCAGCATTGCCATGTCTCCCCCAAAAATGCCCTCCTTCCTGGACACCCATTACTCGATCGTCGAATTACCCCTGAGCCCGACACGAAAGGCTCGCAAACCGGGTGCAGAAAAAAAACAAATATCTGCCTGGTCCACTCCTCCAATCAGGTCCAAAGGGGAAGGGGCTTTCCCTACAAAAGCTCGACGATCACTCCGTCTACGCTGCCGTGTTCGCCAGACCAGGCCACCCAAAAATCTTGAAGTTGCATGTGGAACAGGCGGGAAAAGCGGAGCCAGGGAGGCACTACGTCACGCCTTGACCAAGGACCGGCCCCTGCTGCAACCCCTTGTGCCCCCTTTTCCTGGAGGGGCGCGGCTCCAGGGCAACCCTACGCGCTACGTACCACGGGCAGACGGCGGCAGTGTCAATTGTCAAGAATGGGCGGCTTTGTTCATGTTTGGCGGCGAGGGAGCAACGAGGCCCGTATTTTGGGATGCCCTGCCTTGTGCTAAAACGTTGCAAACGGCCTGCCCGACGATGACGAATGGCTGGTTGTCCGGGGCACGAGCGCCTCACCTCAGCTGGCTCACCTGCCAGGTCATCCATCACCTCAGCGCAGTGCAGCACAGCGCGGGCACCGCAGCGCCGCCGCCGCCAGCTCATTCCGGGCCCCGGCTGGCTGACACAGGGCCACTGCGCACCCTGGCAACCTGCAGGCACCTCTTTTCTATACGAGCACAACTTGAAGCACGACGAAGAACTGCACACCGTTTGCTCTGCTCCAACATCACTCAATTCAGTGCACGGCAAGATCGGATCCTCCGCCTGATTGTCGATGAATGATGCATGCCGCGCGCTTGGGCCCGTCCTCCCATGAAAATCAATCCAAGCCCTCTCTTCGCAGGCCTCCGTTTGGTGCATGCTGAGACGGGACGACACCTGCGCTACCATGGATCGCCGTGTGCCTCCCCGAGCGTTAGTGCTCGCGGCGAACATGGTGCTGCAGCGCTAACTGTTCCCGAAGAGAGAAGCGGATGGACAGGACGAAAAGGCGAGAATCTGAAACGCCCCGGGCCCCGCTCGTCATGCCTTGGCCATGCTTTTGTCGTCTCGACGCGAGACCCTCGTCCCAACCCAGCCGATCCCATCCCCCTTTTCGCTTTCCCCTGAGGAGAAAAAGGGGCACACAGTTTGTGCCTCCCAGAGCCTGAGAGCGATGTCGTGGGACGACACTGCGAAGAGACATATCGACACCGTCATTGAAAGGGAAAACGGTTCCTGGCAACGTACACACACGCGCGGCTCCATTCGTTCCAATTTGCTCGGCAGATGCGCTGCAATGAACCCAAAAATAGCCTGCCCCCGGCGCACTCAGGTGAGCTCCCGTGGGGCGGCCCGGGGTGTGGTGCTCAGCCATCATCGCCGCAACGGAAAGGCCGTTCGTGCCGCGCCGCAATGAGGCGGTGCAAATGCTCCATCCATTCCTGTTTTCTTGCTGCGGAACTCCATGACCTTTATTTAGCAAGGCGGTCAAGACGAGCGGCGAGGCTGGGGAGGGGGTTACAAGAATGGCATCACGACGTAAGTACTTGCATTCTTGACCATATCGGTTTCCGGTGGTCAGTCGGAGTGGCGTTGTAGTCTCGGTTCACTTGTGGCGAAAGCTCGCATCAGGACGCCGGCCAAGTCCGCTCGTATAGACTGTCCGAGACGAGTTTCTGCTCCGTATCAGGGCTGTGTCTTGAATCTAGGGCTCTTCGAGATACCAGAAGCAGAGAAATTCGTACCTCGTCATTCGGATCGGCTGATGGATTCGCCGCCGACTCGCCTCGGATGACGATCCCATCTATATCAATCGAGGATATAGCCCGAGTGGGGAGCATGCAACGGAAATTTTCCCAACCAAGCTTCAGACGAGGCGAGAGGAAACAGAAAAGACAAGCCGTGGCCGACTCGTGGACAAGGCGGCCCGTTGGACATGTCATGTTCTGGCATACTCCCCGTGCGGTGACGGGCAGCTGCTTGATGTCGGTCCCTTTCACAGTCAGCGCTCTCGCCCGCAAAAAGGGGACCTGCACGCAATGCCGGCGCCAAGATCGGACGACCGAGGGATGATTTGCCAGCCTTCTGCCTTCCTGGCAGGTATAGCATATCAAGTACTGCTCCAGTCTGCTCCAGCCTGCTCCAGCTGCTCCTTCTGATGCGTCCGCCGGAGGCAAAGACCATATCGGACGCTGACGACGACGCTGTCGCCAGTGCCACGCCCGGCAGCTGTGCCGTTCAAGTTCCATCGGCGACGGGGACCGCAACGCAGCCATCAGCCCACCACCACTCACCGTACCGTACCTGTCGCACTCCTGGGTCCTGTTCCTGGCCCTGAATCTAGGCCGCGTCTGACGTTCCGGGGGCGCACATGTCTACCACCTGCCTGAAGGACCTGACACCGGCCCGACGCCTTCCTGCCTCGTGAGAGAGGCGGCGCGAGGCCGCTAGGGATGTGCTAGGGACGGCGCCGGGCGTCGCGTGAGACGACCGTTGGGCGAGCCGCTCGCTCCCGCAGAGGGTCCAGGGGCTGACTGTTGGCTCAGGGGCGAAGACGATGCACGCGCGATTCAAGCAGATGGATCGACAACGGGCCAGACCAACGGGTTTTTGGTCGTGCAGATATGGCTTCAAGTTATGCCTCAGGCCGACCCGAGTCTGATGGTTCCTTTGTCAGCGGTCAGCCCGTCGTTGGCGAGGTGTCCCGAGAGCGATGGTGGTGGTGGTGGTGGTACGTAACAACGCACAGTACAAATTCCCCGGCCAAAGCAGAGAAAAGCCAGATGCGCACGCTGTGGAGATTTCAATAAAAGACAGCCAGCCAATGACAGCCAAGCGATGGCTCGATATTTGTTAGCCAGGGGCGCAATCTTGGCTTCTCATGGCCCCGCTCGCCGGCATGGCCTTGGAACACGAGACCCAATCCCGGGCCACGCTGCCCATCCCTCAGTGTTTCGCTAACATGCTGCCCCAATCTCGAGCCGGCTGTCTCGCAGATTGGACTGGAGGAGAGGAGGGGGGGAAGAAGGAAACCACGCACGGGGTGGTCCCTTCCCCCCCCCTCTTCAAAGGGCCTCAGCGGCGCCCTGAGGTGATTCCAGGCCCTCTGTCCGCCCGTCCCCGCCCGCCAATCCTTCCCTCTTCAGGGGGGAGGAGTGCACCTGCCGCCACCCTCCGAAGAACTTCCCAGACGGGGCAGGCACGACCAACGCTGTGGATTGGACACCAGCATGGGTCAGGGACCCCGACCGAACCACCGAACGACCAGCACCGAGTGCCCGCCCCCCCCCNNCCCCCCCCCTCCTCATACTGTACCCGTAGCCCCCAGTGTCTGTCAATGTCTCGCGCTCGTGTTCTCGCCTCCTCAACCTCCTCCCGCTGCTCCACCACGCCCGACCGATGATCCCCTAGGGACTTGACCAGGACATTCGTCTGTCGCCGTCGTTGTCCCCCTCGACGTCCCGCCCCAAGCAACCCCGCGAGATCAACAGCCTCATTCGACGACAAGCCCACGACAACAAAGCAAGCGTCTTCGATCCTCGATTCTCCAGCCAGTACACCCTGGGCCATCGCCGCAGCTCAACTCCGCCCTCCAATCCGACTCACTCTCCTACGAGAACCCCTTCTTTCGCTCCGAGCTAGTCTCACCACACACTCGTTTCTTCGGACACACCACATTCTCTCGCCTCGAGTCCCATTCCACCGCCCACGTCGACTCGCCGCGCCTACACTCCCGGGCTCGACGTCCGCCGAGAATCGCCTCGTCATCCTCGCCTCTCCGTCGGATTTTGGTTATCCGTCGACTCATTCATTTGAAACCACGGCGTCTGCTCACCTACAACTCCATTCACCGACGACAGAGAAGGGCCGTCTCGAGACCGCGATCGGCAGTAACAACGACTGCTCATCACCGTACGGCGCGGAATACGGAGAGCACGTACGCCGTAAAGCGAGGATAGACCGACAATACCGCTAAGATGGTCAAGTTCGATCCCGCCCTTCACGTCAGGACAATGTCCGAGGTGCAATCAGGTATGTCCATGGCCCTCTCGTGTTTGCATCAGACTGTGATGGCTGACACGCTCAACAGCACACATGATTTTCGCGCGGCAGACCGACTGCGATCCTTGCCCAGTCAAGCCGACGTGCCAAGGCGTCACCTGCCCGGCGGGCCAGGGCTGTATCTTCACCATCCGTGACTGTGAGACCTGTGCCAAGGGCGTCTGTGTCGACAACGACGAAAGCCTTAGTGGAAACACCACACCTACCGTGAGCAAGGGTCCCAACACGGGCGCTATTGCGGGAGGCGTTGTCGGAGGTGTCGTTGCCATCGCCATCATCACGTACCTGGTCTGGAGGTTCTGCATCAAGACCAAGCGTGCGCGAACCATCCAGGAGGCCTACGATGGCGACCTCAGCCAGGGGTCAGAGGGTGAGAAGGACATCGCCGTCCGCCACGCCCACAGATCTTCAGTGCACACAGTGCACTCGATCGCCTCGACAGTGCTCACCCGTGCCTCCAACATAATCCAGATCGCCTACATCCCGGGCGTCACGAACCGCGCAACACCAAACTCGCCCAGCGTTCTTGTCCCGCCCGTCCCACCCATCCCCATCCACGCTTCCAGCAACCCCAACAGCCCCAGTTACGAGGAGCAGCACTTCTTCACGCCAGGCGACCTCCGCAACTCGACCTACTCGGGCTTGTCCGGAGAGAGCGACCGCGGCTCGTTCGCCCGCACCTCGTACGCACCTCGGTCCAGCATCGCTCCCAGCATCGCCTCGACCATCTACGGAAAGAACGCCGTCGTTGTGGCCCCCGCGCAGACCGGTATGCGCGCCAAGGCGGCCATGGTCAGCGTCAAGTCCATGGGTGGCAACAGCAGCGGCGATGAGAGCATTCCTGCGGTGCCGACCATCGACTACGAAAAGTTTGAGAACCCCGCAAAGTCCCGTGACAGCACCTTCAGCGTCGGATCGACCTTCCTGAACAACGCAAACACCGCCACCGTCACCCAGTCTCGCGCCCAGGTCATCCGGGTGGGGAGCGGCAACCAAGTCAAGCAGATCAGCGTCGGTTCCACAAAATCGGCGGCTAGCACGCCGGCCCTTGGCTCTCCAAGCCGTATGACACCGACAGCCTCGGTCGCCTCCATGAACGTCCGTGACTCGGACGCGCCGACCATCATCGAGGATAGCCCCTCGATGGACCAGGGCCCCTTCTCCGACCCGCCAAGGTCGAGCGGCACGAACCAGAGCACAAAGTCGAGCGCATCAAGCCTGAGCGCCGTCATTGAGGAGGCCACGAGGCGGGCAGCGAGCGGTCCGGACCGCAAGTCGAAACGTCAGAGCGAGTCCGTCCAGAGGGCGACGAGTCCGTTCAGCGACGAGCACGCCACCAAGGAGTAACGGCGCCACGAAATCTTCATGCTGGATCTACAAACCGACCATGTGTCATGAGCTGTGCTTTTGATGAACGGCACGTCATCCCAGCGGACTGTCTGGCATACGCACACCTTGCTTTTATTTTCTTCTTATTTCTAAAAAGACCCCGGCCGCTGAGCGGAGCGGCCCGAGGGCATATGATTGTTGCTTGGACGGGATCCGGAATACGGCGTCTTGTGGATATCTTGCCATGTCTGCCCCCTGTCAGCGGGGTTATGAGACCGACGCGTGTGTGCTCGGCTTTTCTTTTCCATCCATCTCCCTACCTACCATCTATCGCAGCAGCGACACCTCTCATATTTCTATTGAATAGAGTCAAACATGCTCTTCCCCCCATCTCGATCACCTGGTCCCTACTGCTGCACCTGCGTTGCATTGTGGCTGCGCCTCTCGCCTCTTTCACCGTGCATATCCAGCCATGGCCGTTGGATGTGGAAAAGCCTCCCGGCTCATCGGGACGACGCCCTGCATTTCAACCGGTTCTTCCGACCTCGCATTCGACAAGGACCATTTGCCCGGCTCTGACCGGTCGCGCATCTTCATGGTGTTGCCGCCTGGCGCAAGCGGCTTGGTGGCGACCGGTGTGATGAGGCCGCCGTGCAACATGTGCAAGCCCGTTCTCGCTGTGCCCGTGCCGAGCCGCGTCGGCCGCTAGAGAGCAGACAGAGGTTGGGGAACGCCGGTTGCACACGACATATACTTTGAGCGCGCATATCTTGCTTCCCATTTCACGTACGCCACCATGTTTGCCCGCATTTCGCCATCGCCGTCAGGCACAAGCACATGCGCCGCGCTGCGCTGCGTGCCTGTGTGCGTCCCACTGTATGTGCGCTGTGTGGGCGCCCTCTTCCCCTCATGCGGCGCCCCTCTGCGGCGCGGTGCGATGCGATGCGATGCATCTGTGGTGTGCTGGTCTCGGCACTTGCATTGCGTTGCGTCTCTGCGCTTAGGCGGCTGCGCTGGCTGGCTCGGGTTGTCGGTTGTGTGGAGGATTCTTGCGGCGAAGGATTCTCCGGATGCACCGCGGCGGGCTCGATCGACTTGTTGAGTTTTCTCTTCGACATTTTCCTCCCTCGTCTGCCTGTGGCCGCCGAGGGCGGAGGAGGATGATCCGTGTTGTGAGGCAAGAGCGGAAGACAAACCATGCCTGACAGACCATGCCTAGGCCTGGAGGAGTTCCGATATGCTCCTGGCGAGCAGTCCCGACGATGTTTCGTGTTATGCAGCTGTCTGCCGCCCGAGGAAGGGTTGCTGCTTCGGATGGGCAACGTCGCACCACAGCCCTCGTGGTCATGGTCACGTTGGCACCGGTGCGGCAGCACCGCAGGAGGTCCACCGGCCAGACCAGACTCCGTCAGCAAGGCAGCAGAGGTCAGCATGTCGGCCCTGGTTCGCTGCAGAGCGGTCTTGCATGCAGCGGCCCCTCATCCTTACTGGGTCTTCTCGTACAGGTACGACACCGGCGTGTGTTGCCACGTTGGGGAGAGTCTGCCGTGTCATCATGCGGAGGGCTCACTGCTGGCTGGGACGGACACACGGAGGTGAAGTCGGCGGTCCACGGAGGACGGAGGCGGCTCGGCGCGGCCCGCCACCGGACCGGACGAGGTTGCGTACCGTGTTTGGAAGCACGGGGTGTCCTCTGAGCACCGGCCGGTGGACGGAAAGACTTGGTTATGTTATCTGGATCATGGAATGCTAATTTCGAGAAGCCTGGGCGTGTGATGTAGTAGAAGAGGTCATATCGCGCAGCCCGTCTTGATATGTGTATGTATCATCATCATGATACTGTTACACCTGCCCCATGTATCAACCTCTGACATGTGATTACACATCTCGAGACTGGTGAATAGCCAATCTCTCAGCCAAGGACAAATCAAACCCTCTATCTGGTGCCACGGCTACCAACCGTCTCGCCGTCGGCCACCTCCCCCATCTTACGAGCCTGATACACTCTTTGGCCAGTATCACCACCCCACGGCATGGACAGATTATAGCAGCGAGCAAAAAAAGCAACCACTCAACGCCATAGCCGCAGTCGCAGCCGTGTGCCCTTCGTCTCCCGAAACCGCCACATGACCCCCATCAGTCGATAGTTCTCTCCCTCAACCCCCGCCAAGCACCACGCCGCAGCCTCGCTTTACCGCGAGTGAGACGAAACCAAGAACAAGGTTCGGCACGCGCCCATCCCGCGCCAGCTAGGCCTCGCCGCTCGATGTGACGCCATTGTATCAGGGGGCCGGGAGGGTGTGGTGTGGACGAGGATGGCAGCTGTGTTTTTATGCTTCAGATATAGCACATCCCTCCCGTTTGGATACCGGCGGGCCTGTTCAGATGGCGCACGTAGGGTTTATTGAGTGGTCTTCAAGAGGGCACGTGGGGGTTTGAGGCTTATGGGCCCGGTGAGTGAATCCGGTCAAGGTGGATGAAAAGTCCCGGCCACGAGCCACTGGATTCCCCCACGGGGGGCATGATGTCCCAGAGACACGGTCCGCGATGATGCCCCGTTGGACGTTGGAGACTTCATGGCAAGGTGCCTCCGGTTGATTGCTCATCACATCATCCTTCCTCCCAAGACTCGAAGGATCAAGCGCACCCATGTAAGGACGGCAGAGTCGACGTAACCCCCCCTCTTCGGGACCGACTTTCTCCTTCAGGCAGGTCTCTGGAAGCAAATCCTCAGAGTCTTGGTGTGTGTGATGTGATGCTGGAGATAAGCCAGCCAGCGTCCCGGCGACGTCCGATGACATTTTGCCGCGTCAAGGCACAGCATCACCGCGGCAAGGCAAGGGAGAAAAGATGTGTGTGATGTGATGCAATCCCCCCGGCAAAGGCCCGCAAACATCACAATTCAGGGTGGCTGGCATTTCCTTTCCGCTGCCAACACACACACCTTCCACATTGGCACTGGCCTGGCGGGACCCTTGCCGGGTGGTATCAGAATGTCAGATGTCGAAAAGGAGGAAATCGACCCAACGACGGGCGGTTTTTCTGACCGGGGTGGTTTTCAGGGGAGGGGCCTGGTGCCGCTATAACCATCTACTATGCCGTGTCGTTCCCTCCGGCCAGGCGGATCTTTTCAGGCTCGGACCGCTGGATCACCACCATTTCATTACTCGTGCTTGAGGTTGGAGATCTGCACAGCACTGCTTGTTGGGCATTGATCAATTGATTGATTGACTGGGGACGAGGGGGCCGCCGTACCCTCGGACTCGGTCGTCTTTCACCGGTTCCCGCGGGGGAGGGCCGCTTTTCTCATGCTCTCTCGCCTACGTGCAGCAGTAGTCTGACAAGCTCTTGCTACTGTACCTCTAGCTTTACGGTCTGTCTCTGCATACTCGCGGCCGCAGCGTGAGTTCAATCCCATGCGGCCCGTCCAAGAGGCCAGGGCGCCAGATCTTTCCAGAAGGCTGCAATGGAACCTGCCAAACTCAAGAGAAGCATCTTGCCTTCAACTGGACCCCTTATCGAAGCAAACACACCACCATCCTGGGATGTTTCGACATTTTTTTTTCACTCCTCTTCTTCGAAACCCACTTCCTCGGGGGTGGCAGGGGAGAGAAAGAGGGGGGCGAGAGCCACCCCGCGGCCCAACATCCCGGCTTCCGCTGCCAGCTACCCCGGTCAGGTCCTCCTCTCGCCAGCGAACTTCTCCGCCGCCCCAAGCCAGGACCGTGCATGCGTGCGTGCGTGCGTGCGTGTCTGTCCCCGCTGAGAAGACAGACAGACAACGGTCATCGAGATGAGCTTGCTCTGGGGGAGCAGAACAAGCATGGCACACCGCAGCAGAACTCTCGCGATGCTCCTCCTTCCATCCATGCAAATAAGAGCCGCGTGCTGGCTGCTGTCACTTGAACTCACAAGCATTGCACTGCCCACCTGTCGTCCCGCCATGACCGACAGCCGCCAGACGACGAGACGCCCAACGAACGACAGTCCGAGCTAAAAGAGCCAAAAGACCGAGCGACACACATCCAAAATCTTCAGGGTCCTTCCAACTCCCGAGCACCGGACCCTTGGGGGCCGCCGCGGAGTTCTGCCCGAGCCGTATCAGCAGAAAGAACGTCTCCCAATCCCGTCCGAGCCTCTCACCCTCCCGCTGAAACACGGGCCTTAATAGAAAGCCGTTATCCTTCTTCTTCCCCCCTCTCTGACCAAGCCATGAACACCCGGCCCGACGCCGTGGGAAATATTGATCCGGCGCCCTCGGTGCGGACATGCGGACATGCACATTGCACACCCAGGGCTCTCTTCCCAGACTAAAAGCCAAGATGCGTCAAGCAACGCCCCGGCGTCCAATAGTGCCAAAGGACCCTCCTCCCCCTCCCCGAACCATCCCCAAACGGCCGCGCCCCTCCCCGGGGTCCGTCCGAGTTGACACGCTGCCCAAAACAGCACAGAGCAAGAGGATGAGGTGCTGTCCCCACCAAAAGATCATCCCGACACCCCCGTAGAAAAACTGTCCCAAGGGACGGAATCCCAAAGGGCGGGCGACAGACAGGCCAGGAGCTGCCTGAGGACCATAACACTGTTCGTCATAAAAGGGCCTTGTCGTGGGGACCCATCAGGCGTGTGTGGCGCCCCAAGACCAAGGAAAATATTCCGACTGCCCAGGCCGGATCAGATTCCAAGCAGCCACCTGCTAAAGACTGGGCAGAACCAGCCACACGCACGCTTAGGTCGGCATTGCCAACCGACATCACTAGAGACCGCACCACCAACTGTTTAGCCGAGCAAGTCAGGAAGAAATGACATGGGATTGGAGTTGATGAGAGAGAAAGGGCTGGCCTGATCCTAACAAGGTAGATACACACACACACATATCAACAATCGAAATGGCAATATGTGAGACCAGCCGGCCTCGGGATATCTTTTGCCATCCCGAACCAGAGTGACATGCTTCCGACTGTCGGGGGACGGACACAAGAGACTTGTCTCTTCCATCCCGTCTCTGTCGTCACTGCGTGACCCCTCTCTGCTATCCTGCCCCAAAGGGGTTCTGTATCTTCCATCCCGTGTCCGGACCGAGGGTCTCGTCATGCCGTGGTTCCGGCCGCGGCAGACCCTGGAAACCTGGGGTTCGTCTGGTGATCGCGATGGTATCGGAAAGAAGAAGGATAGTCGGCTGGTTGGGGGCGGCGGTTCGCCAAGGTCGACGCCGCGTCGACCAGGGAAGGTTTGGTCGGCGCTGCTGATATCGTGGTAGATTCAAGATCCGAAATTGCGCCGCCGAGATGCCTGCTCTTTTTCCGTCTCGTACGCCATTCGCCGGACGACCTGGGTCGTCAAACAACATGTGTCAACGGCTTGCTTTCAATCCGCAAAACAAGCCGGGGGATGGGTTCTCTGTATATGGTCGATTCCATCGAACCTTCGTGCCGTCATGTAAAATGCCACTTCCAGGAGTAGGTGCCTGGCAAATGGCTCTATTTATGGGGCTCATAACATCGTGAAATGGGTGGTTTGGTAAATGGGGTGTGTGGATTGGATTGGGGGGTGAGGATTGCCGTGTCGTGTCAATGAAGCAATTGGCACGTTGGATGGAGTGTGAGTTGAAATGTTGGCACCGGTGGCGGTGGCGGTTGTAACGGCCGCGGCCGGGCAAGAAAAGAGAGAAGAAGCGTTGGAATGGAATGGCGGGAGGGCCTCATAGCACGACGCACTTGCTCCTCTTCTTGCCGCCGGGGTTGCGGTGTGGCTTTTCGTATGTGCCGTTGTGTGCGCTGGGCACCTCGTCCTGCCGCCTCGTAGAGGCGCGGCCGCCGGGTGCGGGCCGCGAGGCTGCTTGTCGCTGGCGGCGGAGGATGCGCACAACGTCGTAGAATGCCTTTTCGACGTTGATGCAGTTCTTGGCTGATGCCTCGACGAATTCGCAGCCGAGCTCGCGGGCGAGGGCGTGGCCCTCCTGTGTTGACACCTCCCGCTCAGTGACCCTGTCGCTCTTGTTGCCGACAAGCATGATGGGAACGGGCGCTTGGGGGTGGACGTTTGTGATGGGTGAACCCGGGTAGGATGGTGACGAGGCGCACGACTCCTTGACCCGCTGGATCTGATGGTGGAATCGTTTGATGCGGGAGAAGGACGACCGGGATGAGATGCTGTAGACGAGGACGAATCCTTCGCCATCGCGGATCCATTGGTCTCTCAGCGCCGTGTATTCTTCTTGCCCCGCGGTATCGAGGACCTCGAGCATGCAGGCCTGGCCGTCGATGACGACCTGCTTTCGGTACGAGTCCTCAATCGTAGGGTCATACTGTGAGGGGGTGGCGGTCAGACTCGGTAATTCTTGGCGCGGAGAAGCCAACGTGGGAGGGCGAGTGAGGGAGGGGAGGGGATGAATACTCACAGTCTCGACAAAGTGTTGCAGACAGAGTTGGATGGTCAATGCCGTCTTTCCTACGCCGCCGTCGCCCAGCACCACCAGCTTGTACAGCACCATTTTTCCTGCCATGATGGGCAGACGACTGGGATTGGGGAAAAGAGTGGGCGAGGANTGGGCGAGGAGAGAAGAGCGGGTGGGCGAGCGAGCAAGTAAACAAGCGAGGAGCAAGCAAGGCGGATGGGTGGGTGATTGGATCGGTCGCGCGCAGCCGGGCCAAGCAAGAGTCGATTGAAGCCGGCGTCGAGGCGAGGTGAGTCGAGTCGAGTCGAGGGAGAGAGGGAGCGGGAGGATGGAGAGGATGCAGAGGGATTGAGGTTGGTTGTCGAGGAACGGACGGACGGGGAGTTTAGGCCAGGCACGAGGTCGGGAGGGGAGAAAAGAGGCTGCTACTGATGTCCGACTTGTCTGTGGTGATCGTCCGAGCGGGGTGGATGGTGCTGGTACGAAAGAAGGACGGGTTGGTTTTGTTTGGACCTGGACGGGAAGGGGGTGGTGGGAGGGGAGGGGGGGAAGAAATGGGAAGCAAGATGCCGAGTCTAGAATGAATTTGGAGCCCCGAGGCGGGCGTGGGGACTCGGGACAGACAGACAGCCCAAAGTCCAAGGTCGTAAGAAGTCGACGGGACAAGGGGTGGAGAAATATGGGCTGGCGGGTCGGCCTGGTCTGTCTGTGTCTGGTCTGGCTTGGTTTGGACTGGCTGGGTGTGGTTGAGCTTGGGGGTGTTCCCTGGAAAAGGTCCAGCAAGTGAGAGGGAAGGTTGCGCAGAGTCGGGTTCGATAAAAGCGGCGGGGGAGCAGGGTGACCCTGCAAGTGGTTGCAGGCCCAGGGTAGCTAGGGAGGAGAGGAGGATGCACTGGTAGGGTAGGGCAGGGCAGGGTAGCTACCCTCCCATAGCGGCTCGCTAGGTAAAGGGGGGGACAAGAGGGACAAGAGGGGGGTTGCTTCGGCCCAAGTGGGCGCGGGAGCCCGAGATGTTGCGAGGCGCTGGGCTGTGGTCTGTGGAGGGGTGACGGGCTGCTGGATGCTGATTGCTGCCGGGGTGTTGCTTGGTGTTGTGTGCTGCTTGCTGCAGCAGGAGAGAGGCGGACAAGGTGTTGTCAGTCGGGCCCGAGGACAGCAGAATCGAGTGTTGAATACGTATGGAGGTAGTCGAGCCGGGTCGAGCACTGGATGAGGGGCGCTGATGCGACGGACGTTGACGGCGGGACCAATCTGAGTCCTGAAACGGCGGCGGAGCAACAGATGAGATCTCTTATCTCTCGCCGGTCCGGTCCACGTTCTTTGGCCAGTGTGCGAGGGTGGTGATGGTTGGGGACGATGTGTCGACGATGGTCCAGTCTTGAGGGCAGAACAGATGAATCCTGTCAGAGAGAGACAGAAAGGATTGGTGCTGCGAGAGGCAAAGAGGACGGCCCGGTCTCTATATCCAAGGGGGTGCCCCCCAGTCGTCTCAACTCGGAGGATCGGGAGAAACGGCCGTACTTCAAAGTAGGCAATGTATTGGACGGACCGACGAGGCAGGTTGGCAGACAGACAGAGGCAGGCAGGGTGTTGACAGAGGGCCGGCGGGGCTTGGCATCGATGGCCTCGACCAGGCTAGGCACCTTGCTGATGCTTGTGTTGGACCGGATAAAGTTGGATCTCGCGAGAAAGGCACCCGGCGATGCAGTAGTCCGGGGTGTGAGGAGAGGAGGGATGAACCGGGCGGCGCGGGGTGGTTGATTGTTGGTTGGTCGGTTGGTTCGAAGGAGGCAAATCCTTTGCCCTCGGGGCGCGTGAATAGGAGAGTCTGTGCAGTTTTTGGTCGTGCTCTGCAATTGTTGTTGCAATGCCTCCTTGGTGTTGATAAGACAGTACGTCGATGCTCCTTCCTCTCCTTCAATGGAGATGTGGTTGTGGATGTGTCAGGGGCAAGAGCGGTCCCCGCGCACCTTCCATTCCAGCATATCGCCCGCCATTCCCCTCCCCGCCATCAGCACCTTCCATGCATCGACGACCCTTCTTGCCTTCCTTCTGCTGTAGTGTGTGTGTGTGTACCTGCCCTCCCATCCATAGTTCCGTTCCGTTCCTTCGTTCCTTCCGTCCTGGCTGATCCCTTCCCTTCCTTCCTGGACGATCCGGCAGGGGCGATCTTCTTCTCGGGCGGGCATGGCGTAGGGATTCACATGGTCCCGGTCCCCTTTTCCAGATGTTGCCTTTTCACCACATCGGGATCGTCACACCCTAAGAGCACCCTGCAGACTCAAGCATCCCAACTCTCTCCACATGCATCCGGGCCTGTTCTCGACAGCACACAGACATCCACCACATCTCCCCGTCAAAATGTCCTATCTTCAGCATGCTTCCTCTTCCTCGGCACCAACCGCTTCTGGATGGCATATTCCCCTCTGCTGGCTGGGGCCATGCACCCCGCGGATCCCCTGGTGCCATCCACTACTGCAACTCGAACGCACGGGTGTGCAGTGTGTTCTTGTGGAAGTGTCGGCCGCCGGCCATCCACCCATCCATCCATCCTGGCACTGACACACTGACACCACCACCACCTCTGACTTGACAACACTAGCACACCACTGCAATACAGAACATCCACGCACTACTATCCGTCTCATCATGCGGGGGTCCGCGCCGCCAATGCCATCGCAGACCGACCCAACTGTCCAAGGGGGTAATCCCACGCGCTTCGCCCCAGTTCAGTAGGTACCTCCCCTTCCATTCAGAGTCCCGGGGTACCTAACGATGAACAGGCCGCCGGCATGCCCCGCGAGTGCTAGGACCGCGCTCTCTACCTTCAGTGCCTATCCAGGCTGTCCCAGTCCGAGTCGAGTATCCATCCATCCATCCCTCCCCTCGTCGCCGACGTTGGGCATCACCGGAGGAACATGCACTCACTGCCCATCACGGCATCCGTCCGAACATACACAGATCGCATGGCGGACAGGCCCATCAAGTCCATCTGCCTTGTCCTGCCCTGCTTGCCTGCCCCCTCCATGATTCGCGCATGGCTCCTGATTCGCAATCCGAGACCACTCGCTGCCTTTAGCAACCATCCCGTTCATGCCCGTCCGCCCGCTTGCTCGCTGGCTCGCCTGCCGCGCCGCCGCGCCTCTCTCCTTCTCTCACTTTCTTTCGCCTCCTGCTCGTCGGATTGCCGCCATCGCATCTCCGCATGGCTTCCCTCGACAAGGCCTGCGAGCCAACCAGCAGCCTGTCTTGCCTCCCCGTCCGAGATGGCCACCAGACACGCTCGTCGCACGATCCCGGGCCCGTCGTCGCCCTTCCGACATTCACCTCATGTCGACGCTCAGCGCGGCTAACCTACCACGCAGGCTCGCTCGAATACACAAGCACCGCCC
>JACAFV010000110.1:55646-111674 GCA_014635975.1 Plectosphaerella sp. P0831 | reverse complement strand
CCCGCTGAAGTATTGTTCTGTTCCATCGCCCAGGGCGAACTGCTAGCATACACCACCTATCCAGCCTACACATCCTTGGGATTGTACCTGGGTCGTAACATAGACGGATAATTATTATTAAATAATAAATAGATTATAGTCGCTAAGGAAGTAATCTAACTATAGGATTACCCGGATTACGATATAAGCCGGAGTAATCTAAAGGAACCTCTATCTATATAAGCCCCTACCTTTTAGTATATAATTATACTTAGACTTACGATAGTAATTAATTTAAGTCTTTATTAGAAACCTCCTTTAGCCTATAGTAAAGAAGCGTAACTCTTTACGATATTAATAATAAGTACGACGACGATACCTACTAAAGTATTATTCTATTCTATCGCTTAGGGCGAACTACTAGTATATACTACCTATCTAGCCTATATATCCTTAGGATTATATCTAGATCGTGATACCGAATTAAGTAACGTCGAGAGGCTAGAGTAAGTACGATAAATAGGTAGGTATAACGTAATCCACGGGCGAGTAGTTTATACGGGCGAGTAGTTTACTTCTATTAATTTATAGGATTAAATCTTTTATCGTATAATAGGATAAAAAGTAATTAAATAAAAATCTATACGTCGTTATTAGATAATAATAGAACTCCTTACTAATAAGTTCTCGCGTTATAGCTAGTCTTTCCGTAGACGTTATAGCTTCGTTTCTTCGGCGCGGCGCGTATCGACGGAGCTGGATTTTATCGCGTTTCCTCCTTTACTTAAGAATCGACCTCTCTCTAGGTAATCTAGTCCTATCCCTCGCCTAGAGTAAGACTTCCGCCTTATCGTAGTTATATTTTTTTAGCCCTCCGACGCCGGCTAAGGGTCGTATTCTCCTCTCGAAGTATCGCGACCTTAGACTTTAAAAGGGCGATCTAGTATATTATACCGTATATATCTTTCGAGAACTACTTAACTACGTTAAGAATTAATAACGGCGAGCTACTCTTATAATAGCTAACTCGACTTTTAATAAAATCGGACTACGAATAAGCTTCTACGGCGTTTATAGGCGTTTAGGAAGTCTAGAGTTCGGGTAGCCTATAAGATAACCCTAGAGGCGTCAGCGTCTTTAACTTTATATCTAACTTCGAGAGAACTACCTCCGGGTTATAGGGTATAATTCCGGCCTCTCGAAAACCTCCTAGGATATTCTTTTCCGTTATTACGTCTCGAAATACGGTATAAAATACGGGTAGGAAATCCTCCTTCGTCATATAACTTATACCGGCCTTTATCTTAATCTCGATTTTCCGACCGTACGCTTTCTTTAGCGGGCCGAAATAACTAATATCGAGAGGTTAGAGTAGGTAGGACGAGTAAGGGGATATATAGAGCGTAATAATATTATTATCCTTATAGTAGAGCTCGAAGTCGATAGAGTAGTAACTTTCGTAGCTATCTAGTACGAGGATATAATAACTACCCGACTTTCTGGTTTTCGTATATCGGTTAAAATACCGGATCTAATTAAGACTAATTTCGTTTATCGTCTAGCCGTTTAGAGACGTTACGATTCTCTAGTCGCGTAGAATCGCGTCGTCTTAGTACTAAGTCGAGAAGTAATATATACCCGCTACTACGACGTACGGCGGGACGTAGAAACCGGCCGTATTAATACCCTAGATTACTTTAACCTATTCCCGATTACCCGGCTACCTTATCTTTAGGTTAGAACGTCTTTCCGCCCCTATAACGACCGTCCCGTTAGCGATAACGCCTATCTAGAAACCGGTCTTATCGAAGTTATAGATATCGGAGTCTACTACGCTATATTTCGTAACTATATTCCGTATAAAGCGAAACTACGCGTTTATCGCGTCGGGATCTTCGTATTAGGCCCTCTTATAGTCGTACCTACGAGAAAAACGTATCCGGAGTACTAGTTATCGTTTAATAAAGGTTAAGGCCTAGTTAATCCCGACGTGTTACGTGCTACGCTCTTTAAGGAGGCGATTTACTATTTCTCTAACCTTACTTAACTAGGGAGGATATACGCGGGAGTCTAGGTCTAGTATATAGTCGATAATTATTTTCTCTTCGAGCTCGGTTAATTTTATAGAATTTAGTAACGTTTCGGCTCGGGCTATAACTCCCTTCCTTCGGCGTAGAAGGGTTATTAAGGGGATAGTATAAATCTTCGCGACGCCCCGGGCGGTAAGTTTTAGGTCGTAATCTATAGCCCGGATAGTAAGGATTAGTCGACTTTCTTTTAAAAGGTTTTCTATAAGGGGTAATAATATAAATTTAAAGAATATATTTATCGGTCGCGGCGCGGGTAAAGGTAAACTACTCGCCTATATAAGCTACTCGCCCGTAGATTACGTTATAGAGAGGTATATTATTATTATTCTCGTAGTATTAAAGGAATTCGTTAGAGTAGTAACTTCCGTAGCTATCGAGGATAAGGATATAGAATATACTAACCGCCCGCGGTTTTATATAAAGAACGAAATACTTAATCTATTCTTAGCCTCTCTTATTTATTATCTATCTATTTTCGGTTATTATAATAATTATCTATAATAGTAGTAGGCTATCGTAATACTAGCTTTCGAGTTAGGTTTTACTTATAACGATAATAAATAACGGAACTACGTAGCCGGACGTACTAATACCCTAAATAATTATAACCTATTCCCTATTCCTAGGCTATACTATTAAAGGTTTTAAAGACCTTTCCGCGTTTATAACGACCTTCGCGGTATAAAGAACGTTTATTATAAACCTAGTCTCGTCGAAGTTATAGATATCGGACTCTATTATATTATATTTCGCGACTATATTTACTATAAACCGAAACTAATCCCGAATTTTCGTTAGATCTTTATATTAAACTCTCTTATAGCTATAGACGTAATAGTATTTCGATTTAAGGTCTAAGTATCGCTTAAGGAAGGATATAACCTAGTTCTTCTCGATACGTCTACCGGCGTATATATAAAGTAGTCGATCGGCTATATCCGTTACATAAACTAGCCGGGGCGGAAATCCTTAGGACTTAAGTTTCTTTATATATCGAAGAATCTTAGCTTCCTCTTGATCGTTTAATCGTCGAGAATTAAATATCGTATCGCGTCGGGCGTAAGTTTCGTTAAGTCGTTAGCGTAACGTTATTCGCGGGATATCGAAAGTCGTAGCTAACGATTTAATACTTTAATTTAGGTTTTAATTAAAAACCTAAATCGTAGCGACTAAACGTTCTTTATTTAAAAGCGTATCTATATTTAATAGTAGAGAGAATACGATATATATAAAGAAGACGCGCTAGGGTACGGTTAGGGTAGCTACTTATCTAGGGTAGCTACTTACCTAGGAAGTACGTTAGCGGATAGTACTATCTATAGGTATCTACTTAATTTCGCGGCGTACTCTCGGAAGGGAGTTAGCCAGGGGTGTTCCTCGGGCTACGGGGTCGCTATGATGCTAGCGTGGCTTTGGGCGGTATTACGGGCAGCGGGCTATCTAATTAGCCTTTTGGAGCGTGTTTTGGAGCTGTTGGTTGCTTCGAATTTCAAAATCTCATTCTCGCTGGTGTGGTTGTTTTTGACAGCGCAGCGAGGCCGACGGGGAAGATCACCGGCGAATGTGATCCACATAACGTGATCAAGACCTGTCTGATGTAACCCCTCATGTTCCGCGGTCTGCGGGGTCGCCCATCTGGCCGACTGCGCCGCATTAGGCTCTTCTCCCTTGCAGGTAACAAGCTGGGCGGCACACTACCACCAACGGTCTTAATTGCAGCACGTCGTCGCCCTCGGTTTGTTGACCCCACCGCATCCGCGCGGCTTTCGTTCCTCTTCATCTTTGAGTCTCTCCCTATAGAGCTGCTGATGCTCATAGCGCGCGGCGAGGCACTGGAAGCCCAGGATGCGACGCCAGAGGTTGCTTGCCCCCAAGACATCAGACGCTCCCCAGGCGGACGCCACGGCCGCCTCTTCCTCGGAGGCCAAGGCCACCGGCAACCTCGGTAAGCGTACCAACGCCCCAGCGGCATGCGATGCCTGCCGCAAGCGCAAGGTGAAGGTGCTGCTTCATCTCCCTGCTTGAAAATCATTTATAGCTAAAGGGTCTCAAGTGCTCCGCCTCTCGCCCAACATGCGACAAATGCCAGCGCTACAACACGGCCTGCAGATACTCGACCATGCAGGCCGAGACGCCGGCGCAGGCGGTGAAGCGGAGGTTGCACCAGATGGAAAGCCAGTCGTCCTCTCACGAGGAGTTACTAAGTCTGATGCAGACCATGTCGAATGCTGAGGTCATCAGCGTCGTTCAGAGGTTGAAACTCGGGAACCCGGTCCAGACAGTCCTCCAGCAGGTGAAAGAAGCGAGCCTGCTCATGCAGATCAGTCTTGTTCCCCATACGGAGATACGAAACGAGCCCCTCTATGGGATGACAATGCCGACAAGCCTTCTTATAGGTGACAACCCCTACATTCACTCGCTACTCTACGAAGCGGCATCGGTGTATGCCTCGCTGTCGACGCCGCGTGGCCAGACTAGCTCATCATCATGCACAGTACTCTCACCTGCGATGCCTTCTACTTCCAGGGCTTCACTGTCTTGCGGAGGGACAGAGCCTCCAACGAGTCAGGCTTGGTTCGCGGCGTACCGAAGCATCTACCTTAAGCCGTTTCGCGCGGCAGAGCTCGTGGAGCCCCTACTCGATGCTGTCAAACCTTCGACGTGGACGACAGTAAGCAAAGATGACGATGTCATGCAACAGATCTTGGGAGCCTACTTCCTCCACGAGTACCACTTCTTCACTGCCTTCCACAAAGACTATTTCCTCGGAGACATGGCTCAGCAGAGAACCGAATTTTGTTCATCGCTGCTGGTCAATGTCGTCTTGGCTTACGGTTGTGTACGTTCTTCTTTTGTGGTATGCCTGGCTATGTTCCCCTTATTGAAAGTTAACAGCATCTAGCACTGCTTCTCAAAGCTTCCAGACCGCTCTGAATTTTGGAACCCGCGCAACTTGGGCTATCAGTTCTTCGCTGAGGCCAAGCGCATATGGGAGCTTGAGGCGCATGAACCACGTCTCACGACAGTACAGTCCGCCATCCTCATAAGCGCGATTTACAACTTCAGCGGCCTCGACAAGGTGGGCCGAAAATATGGCGTGTACGCCGTTGATATGGCCAAGAAGCTAGGACTGTTTAAGCACGAACCCTACTCGAAGGTGTCAAGATTGCAAGCCGGCCGTGACTTTACAGCGTGGGCCCTCTACAATTGGGAGAGGTGAGTTTGCGCCCCTGAAGTGAACGTTCATACTGCTAATGCCTTTAGTATCATCGCGTATCAGTACAACAACATCCCGTTGTTGCTGGAGCCCCCGTCAACGGCTTTGCCGGACCCTGTCGACGAATCCGGTTGGTACGGCGAGGTCTGGATACGGTATCCCCTGCAAAAGACGCCGATCCCCATGCACTTCGGTCACATGTTCTGGGCTTTCTCGAACCTCCGCATAATACTCAACGATATTTGCACGCAATCGTTCCATAACGGTCCGAAGCAGCTAAGTATCGAAGCTGCTAAGATGCTCTTCGAACGATCACAGAACTGTATGGCTAGCCTCCCATGGGCCCTTAAGCCAGCTTCAATAGTCCTGCCATCACACTTGTCCCTACAGTGAGTCGGTCGAACTTCTACGAGTCGATCGAGGTTGCTAATCAACGTAGCCTGCACTACCAGTGTACCGTTGTTGATTTTCTTACGCCATTTGTCAGCCACAACGCGGATTCTGCAGCAGACATCGTCGCTAACGCCAACCGTCAACTGCAAACGATACTTCACCTTTGGTATCTCCGACATGGCTTCGCAGACACTCAGATTTACCTGGTCAGCCCCCTCACCATAGTCTGCTTCACCTGCTTGGCCGCCATTACGAATGATACGCCTGAAGACGTCGTCCAGGATTTGCGATCAACGCTCTTCTTAGCGGTTAAAGGGCTGGGCGAACAGTCGAGGAGCTACTTCCTCCCTGAGGCGATGCTACATATTGTCAAGAGTCAGATGCGGCAGCAGGAGCTTACTAGATTACAGCGTGTAACGAGTTTGCCAGAGTCGGAGAGTTTAGAGACAAGGGCACGAAGGGAGAAAGTACAGAGTCAGTGGATTGAGTTACGGTGGTGTACAAAGTTGTCAGAGCGAGCTACGGGCTCAGAGTAGCGCACCAGTATGTAAAAGAGTAGCTTACGAGGTAGAGAATACGCGACGGCAGCTTGCGGTGCTTCGTGTCGATCGGCACAAGAGGGGCGATGCGTTAGAGATCTGGTGGACGCTAAAGGAGCTCGCAACGGAAACAGAACAAATGGCCGAGCTGTACCCGAAAGGAGTATTCGACACATCGTGCAGCTCGATTAGTCTTTCTGTCTGACTCGCCTCCTTCTACTAGCGCCCTTCATGATGCTCAGCCTACCTTCTTGATCACCGGTGCTGAATGCGAAGACCACGGAATCTCAGATTGGGAGCGAATGGCGGTGATCTTCAACAGTGGAACAGATCATATACGGCCGCTTGACGCCTACGTGAACAGCCCATCATTTGGCCCCCACCCAAACTTGTCTGACGTAGAGCAGCCGCACCATGGGGTAAGACTCCGTAAATATGCTGACGCCACGTGGGAAGCAATTCTCTGCCCCTTCCATTATCATCAAGTCACGCTTCTGCCGTCATCCGCAACCAGATATCTCTATATTTTCCCTAAAAGGAGAGAGCCGTTATTACCTAGTATAGATCTAGCTCGCTAAATTAGATATAGCTAGATTCTTTAGAGGAAGACCTCGCTAAGACGCTTAATTAAGACTGTAAAGGCCGGTAGTCTCGGAGTATCGCTTAGGAGCTATATAGGTTAACGAGTTAGTCGCGTATCGCTGTAGTACGATATAGTACTTTAGAAACGATCGGACGAAAGCTAGCTCCCTCTACCCCCTATACCGGTAGCGGCTATAGGAACCGCTACTATAAGTTATAAACTCTATATAGCTAGGTACTACTAGATCGAATCTAATCGTAGGAAGATAGCTTCGCCTCCTATAGCCGGGTAGCCTATATATCGCGGTAACCGTCGTAAGCGAGGCTAGTAATAAATTCCTCGGACTCCGTATATTACCCTTTAAATAGTAATAATATCCTAAGCTAGAGTAGTTCGGATCTCGCCCCTCTAACGGTCTTACGGATTACCGAAGTATATCCTATAGACCCACGTTAAAAGTCTAGATCTACCCGCCCTATTTCATCGCGTCTCCCCGACGCGACCGTAATACTACGATTTTCCTTTTTCTTTACTACTATCGTAAATATACCTTAAAAACTACTATCTTAGAGGAAACTATAATTCGGACGACGGGCTAATACTAAGCTTAGTCCCGAGTAGCGTACGGCTATTATTACGCTTATAGACGTAGGTTAAAGTTAGCGGGATATCGCGTTAGCTATAAGCGTATCTCGAGGGGTAGTATAGGCGATACTTCGACGGTATATATCTTACGTATCTCTAAAGACCTAGCTACGATCCGGACGTTAAAAGATACTATCGAAGAAGGAGATTCGGTCTATTAGACGTATATTAGTTAAGGACCCTCGTATAATATATCGATAGCTTATCTAGAAGACTATTATACCTACGTCTATTAGAACTATTAGCCGCGCGCTACGAGACCTGCGATATAGGAAATAGAAGTATATATCCCGGATTCCCCTATCTACGGCTATAGCTAAGGACCGCCTATTAGCTACGAGAAACTAAATAGTAAATAAGTATAAATTCGTCGAGGTATGTCCGTTATCCTACGGGATATCTTATACTAATTTTCAGGCTATATACTCCGATAAATATAGTCTATAGAATTCTACTACTAACCCTACCTACTAGGTATAGCGCCTACCCTCGTAGAAGTACGATAGGGACTTCGTTAACCTACGGAACTACGTTAAGGTAAATATTACTATTATAGTATAGGCTGCTATATAGCGGACGGGTTATATAGAGCTAGTGTCCCTATAGAGAGACGCGACTAGTAGGCGTAACGGCTATATATCTAGGTCCTATATATAGGCTCTATAGGAAGGTCTGGTTCCTGTCTATAACGGGATACGTTATTTTTAATAGGATAATGTATCTATCTATATATCTAAAGAGTCGATGTCCTGGCTCCTGACGAGGGCTGTGAGCGTTATGGACTGGCCTGCGTATTCCCCTGATATGAACCCTATCGAGCCTCTCTGGGGAGTCCTTAAAAGAACGGTATATCGTATGTATCTAGACCTTTAGACTCTGACGAATAATATACTTAATATCGACCGTATGAAAGAGTGCCTGCGCGCGGCGTGGTGGGCTATCCCGTAGGCTACTATTACGAGGTTGATCGTTATATTGCCTTACCGCTGGCTTGCTTGTCGTCGTGTAAGAGGCTGGTATACTAAATATTAAAGCGTAGGAAAAGGGCTTTAATTTGATACTACTCTTATATCTATACGACTTTTCCTTTAAATTTAATACGTTATCGAAGATGAGCGTGATGGTGGTGGTGTAGTCGTATTTCGCTGGGTGGATTTAGACTTTTAGCGACCCGCTGTGTGTATATATCGATACTCGCTAACCTGGTCGTTAGTTCGGCGCGCGGCCCGTTATACGGCCGTTAACTAGACCTCGGGAATGTATACGCTCCTTATTACTATATACGGCGCTAGGGTGATCTTTAGTATTTTAAGTATATTAAGGTTTCCGTCCGATAAGTACGATATCGACGACGCTAAGTATTATTCTATTCTATCGCCTAGGGCGAACTATTAGTATATACTACTACCTCTCTAGCTTATATATTCTTAGGATTATTTAATTCCCGTAGGTTATAGGAATAGTAGCGGTACCTCCCTACCTAGGCGACTTCCGACCGTAGTAAGACCTAGCGCTACTAACTATTAAAGTATCTAGATGCCTTGGGGTTTCCCTGTACTATACCTTTGATTACGCGTAAGGGCTTTGTCTATCCTACGGTATAAGAATATATCCTTTAGAGGAGAGGTATAGTATTACGCCTAGGTCGCGGCGTAGCTATATAGTATAGAACAGGGAGTAAATAAAACGAGTTCTTATTACTGAAGCTTTTGCCTCGTAGCGTAACCGGTTGCCCTGTCCGATTATAATAATATTATATCGAATATCCCCGCTATTCGTTAGGTAGAGTAACGTATATAGGTCCGCTTCCCTACGTCGGGCCCTAGTCGTTCTATTCTTAGTCTATATACTTATCCGCCGATAAGGCTATTCTTATATAATCTCTTACGATTAGTCCCTATAGGTTACGTTAGTAGCCTTAGGTTATAGTACGCGATTTAGGGTTATAATAGGGTCGAGGATCTAGGAAACTAGAATTATAAAGATAATAGGGGGGGTTAAGTAGACGGAGCGAAGGAGGTGCGTTATAAACGGGAGCGCTTAGTTATACACCTCGTCTAACGGGGGCGCGGGTATAAAGGCGGAGAAATATAGGTCTCCTCGCGATCCGGAAGTTAAGCCTACCCTTACTAGCTTATCTATAGGAGAGCGGACGGGATCCCGAATTCTCTAGTAGGTATAGTTATATATAATAGAACAGGTAGGGATACAGGCTTAACTCAGACGGGTAGGGGGTAGTGGTACTTGAGATGGGCAGCCTGGAAAGTGGGACAACCTTCCGACGTCTTTGGGGGTGGTTAGACGTAATGCCGTAATGTTCAAACTATGTGGTCAAGTCAAGGGCGAAAGCGGCAAAGGACTCACATCATAGAAACCGGAGCCCATTATCTCAAAAAGTCTCCGACAAGACTTGAAATGTCTCCGGGCTTACTAATGCCTACCTGGCGGGATCTGACCTCCAATCTGACTCAGACAATTATGGATCGTCAGCCTCGCTGTGTGGCTAACAGCCGGTGAGCATCTCACCCAAAGTCGGAAGGTCATGAATGCATCCAAATTGAACAGGGGAGAGCAAGTGCCTACGGTTGTCTAGAGAGCCGCAGTCGCAACATTACCCAGACTCTATATATACAAAGTGTCTCAGCCCTTCTTTTTGCAAGGACGGCCTGTTCTCAAGGACATACTTCCTAAACACACACTTTCTCCCACAAAACAATTCCGCACCTCCACCATGGCACCATCACAAACACTCCTCAAAACGGCCAAGACCTATCTCGCTGCTCTCGAGGGCGTCGACGCCCCCGGCCTCGAGGCCGTCACCACCGAGGACATGACCGTGACCCTCGCCCCTGCGTCAGCCGGGCTAGGGTCCTCCGCCACCCGCGCCGAGCTTCTCGGCCGCTTCGAGGGCCTCAAGCATATACTGAGCTCGCTCCACATCGAGATCAATCAAACCTGGGTCAACGAGGCAGCGAACCAGGTGACCATCTGGACCAGCGGCAGCTCCGTCTTCAAGCCTGAGCTCATTGGCGACGACGATCCCGCCGAGTGGGAGTTCAACAGCGAGAACATGTTCCTGTTCACACTGGATGAGTGCGGGGAGAAGATTACGCATCTTCTGGAGTGGTGCGACAGCCTGTCTGTTCAGAAGATGATGGTGCTCTTTCCGAAGGCGGCCGAGAGGGCGCAGCTTGCGGCGGGGTCATCTTAGATTACCTAGGTACATTGGATTGAGCTGCGTCCTGGTTGGAACAAGGGCGGCTACGTCTGTTTTCTCGTTCTAGTCATGGAGTGCCGGCCGAATACATACATGGCAGTCGGTTCCTGGTCCTGTCTTTGCGGTATTTTGAGGGGTGCGAGCAGAGTCAGTTGTCGCATGGTCCGTACTCCATAGTTCGCATAGTTTGAGCGTAGCTCAGATCGATAA
This sequence comes from Plectosphaerella sp. P0831, assembly GCA_014635975.1. Taxonomy (NCBI): domain Eukaryota; kingdom Fungi; phylum Ascomycota; class Sordariomycetes; order Glomerellales; family Plectosphaerellaceae; genus Plectosphaerella; species Plectosphaerella sp. P0831. Next base: position 100,801 of record JACAFV010000110.1, on the reverse strand, counting down.
TGTTGCCTTGACAAACTCATGCCTGTTGAATCGTCTCAGTGCGACACAAGTCAGCCCGTGATGGTGTCAAAAACACAGACTCTGTTCCGTAGTAGCTACTCGGAAGATAAACTAGCACTGAAGAGCGTAATCACAGGAATGCCAATAAAATACTCGTAAATAATCTTGATGCTAAGGTCGCACTACGGGCCAATCACCGTCCTCCACTGCACCCCGGTACATGACGCCCTGGACGGGCCGGGGGGCTCCAGGGGGCGGGGCAAGCGGGGTTCTGCCAATACACTACTTCCACGTCGGCGGCCAATTCGACTCCCATCCTTTCACCACTTCCCATCACAAGCCATCCTCCGCCATGACCCGACCCGCGCTACAGCCTCTTACCCTCTGAATCCTGGTTCAGGCTACTCATCGCTCCGCATCTCGGTTATTCGTCCTTACACGCCCACGCAGACATATGTACTAGCCCACATGCCGTTGCAGTTGGGCCCGACGGCTGGGTTCCAGCGGTAGAGGTCGTCGACGCTGATGTTGTTGTAGGCGAGGATCTGCGCGCACCGGTCGCCGGGCGAGACAAAGTGGAACTTCTTGCAGTTGGTCACCATGCCCTCCTGGATGGGCGAGGGCGTCTCAATGCCGTTGGCGGGCTTGGTGGTGGTAGGCGCGGCCGTGGTCGTGGGCGGCTTGGGCACCTGCAGGGTGACGGTGTTGAAGGTCGGGATTCTGCCCACGCAGACGTACACGTTGGCCCACAGCGAGTTGCAGTTCTCCCCGACGGCCGGGTTGAAGAAGAAGAAGTCGGCCATGGAGATCTTGTTGTCGGCGAGAACCTGGGCGCAGGTGGCACCGTCGGGGACGAAGTAGAACTTGTTGCAGTAGTACGTCATGCCCTCCTGAATGGGCTCGGGGGTTTCCACGCCGTTGTTGCGCGTGACCGCTGAGGTTGAGGTTGTCGTGGTCGTCGTGGGGGGCGGCGGCGCGGCAGTGGTCGTGATTATGGGGGTTGGGGTCTCTGGCTCACCCGGGACCGGAGGCTCGGCGAAGCCGTCGACGCACCACGAGGTTCTCGGCACCCAGACATCGCACGAGTCCTTGAGCGAGGGGTTCCAGCGCTTCCACTCGGCCTCGGTGAGGTCCCAGATGATGGGCATGTCCTCGCAAGGCACGGTGTTGTCGTGGTTGTCATACCACCAACCGCAGTACAGCGACGTGTTGGTGTCAAAGGGGTACTGGGGGTCCCCTCCCATGACGCGCATGGGGGTGTCGTCGCCCGCATCATCGGCTCGACGTTCAAGTTGTGCCGCAGAGGCGAGAGCGGCGCTCGAAACGAGAAAGTGAAGAGGATGCATGATTGGCAGAGGGATCAGATGTAAGAGGGCAGAAGCTGCTTGAGAAGGCACTGGAGTGGTCGATTTGAGTGACTTGCGTTTCTCAAATCCATCATCAAAACGACAAGAGCCCCCTTATAGGTAAGGACAGGGACTGACTGTTGGTGTTCAAGGGCAGGCTCGGACTCTCGCTCCAGTCGTCTTGCGCCAAGAGGCCCATCAACGTCCGGCAGACGAGAGAGAGGGCGGTCAGGTCAGCCCAGTCCCCGCCGTGGGCTGTTACTCCTGAGTGCCTGCATGTTGTCTGACGGCTCAGATGACATGGGCAAATTTTTTCGCAACTCCATCGTGGCGATGTCTTCAACGCAGTAAGAAGGGCCGGCTCGGACGATTCCCCCTTTTCGACGACACAGTCAGCTCAATGTCGTATGGATAACCCTCCATATAACCCGGAATCTCACAATCCGACGCGGCGAACCCTATTCTACCGACAAAATGCATTACCCGCCATGTCGACCTTCTCGATGAAGTTTAGAGGTTCCGCCGCCGTCAGACAGAATATGGGGTTGAGTCCATGGGCAAATGCACTCAGCTGACCGGTCAAGTCCGGGACCCCAGTCTTGCACTGCTGATCACATGAAGTTGAACCCATTTTGAGGCTCTTCCCTCGACCTAAACCCACCGGCTGCAGGGTAGAGTTGGTCAGCATGCTCTTTAGCCTCGAGATGCTCCGAGAACGAGGTGCCGAGCCAATACCATGCCTTCATGCTGGCAAGTCCGCAGTGGACCCAACGGCCCGCCTCGGCCGAGAGACGTCCGGAACACCATCTCCGTCGCTGACAATTCTTCATAGGGCTGGCCTTGTCAGGGTATCGGCACGAGGCCAAGAGACAACTTCATGTTCGAGACAGTGTCAGCATGGGTGCCAAGCCGAAGATCTTTCGCCGTCAGACGAGTCGACACCGGTGAAGCCGAGAAGGTCGACGTTGGTATCCGTTTTCGGATTCTTGTCAGAGAAGAAGGAGAAGAGGGGGCCAGAAACATGGTGAGGCCATCAAAGTATAAGTCTCGACGTTGGCAATGAGTCTTCAGGCTGGACAAACCACAGGCCCTTTCGGCGACAATCAGCCTATCTACCTCCTTCATTTCTGCGTGGAATTACTTTGTTATAATTTTTCCATCTCTTCTCTCTATATTCAACATGGGCCGACTTCCAGGGCTCGTCGCCTCGGCGGCTCTCTGCCTGGCTGCCATAGCACAAGCACAAGCAGAGTTGTCAACCCCCGACCATGTCGACATCTCGGCCGACTTTAGGCGTTGCCCTGAACGATGCTCCGACACGCAAGACGTCCCTCAGTGGACCATGTACAACTCGGTCAAGAGACTGGCCATCTGTTGAGCGCCGACGCTCTTCCAGGTGTCCCTGTCTCGCCCCATCGAAGGCGTTCACGACATCACGGGCGTTCGGGCCTGCACTGTTGGCGACGTGGCCGAACACGATGCCTATCGATCTGCTCCCGAGGCCCTGAGCTCGACTTTTGACGAGGGCAGGATCGCCAAGCGCGACGACAGCGGCACCTGTGGTTCCTCCTCGGTCGAGAGCTCGGCTCACTTGCAGCTCGGACACTGGGGAGCACCGGACAACTCGAACGAATCCCTCGGAAACAGCCGCGTCCTGCTGGACGAGGTTGTCAGATGGACTTCTCGGCAGGACGGGTGCAGCTCGACGGTGCTGTTTGGGCATCTGAACGGCACCTTCCTGGGATACTTTGGTGGATCCCTCGTCCATGATGAGGAGACGCTGGGCGAGTTTTCCGACGTCCTGTCCTCCTCCAACTCTGGGGCAAACAATCTCTTTGAACATTCCATCGTCCAACATTGCGGATCCAGTCGTTCCAACTCGTCCTCCTCGGAGATAGTCGACAACGATGACAACACCCACACTGCCGGCCTGGCTCTTTCCCGCGGCGCCGACTTTGCTTCGGTGCACCAAGCCGTCCGTGGCTGGAACTCGGCCACATGCGTCCAAGACGACAACCTCGACGCTGCTTCGTTCGTCGAAATTTCCGACGCCGCCGTTCACCTGCGTGCCTCATCCCCGGGGCCGACCTCGAGCACAAGCAAGAGCACCCTGAGGCAGCGCGCGTCCGAGGGCCAGTGCCGGTCTATCCGTATCGAGAAGGACAACCTCTGCGACGACCTAGCCAAGCGGTGCGGCATCTCCCTGTCCGACTACAAGCGCTACAACAGCGCCTCGAACCACTGCAGCACCCTCAGGTACGGCCAGCTTGTGTGCTGCAGCGAGGGCGACGTGGCGCCGCAGCCCGAGGCCGACGGCACCTGCGCCAACTACGTGACCCAGGCCGACGACGACTGCTACAGCATTGGCCAGGCCAACGGCATCAAGCAGCAGGACATTGAGGACTTCAACAAGGACACGTGGGGATGGACCGGCTGCGGAAGCCTCGATATTGGCGTGCACATCTGCCTGAGCAAGGGCAAGGTCCCCATGCCCGCGCCCATTGCCGGCGTCGACTGTGGCCCGACCAAGCCTGGCAGTCGGGCGCCGCGGGGGGACCAGAAGCTGGAGGACCTCAACCCTTGCCCGTGAGTCGGAGACTGACTGCTTGGAGTACTTGACAACTGACTGCTCAACTTACAAGCTCAACGTGTGCTGCAATATCGGGGGCAGGTGTGGTCTAGTAAGAACGCGAACTTACCCGGAGACTTTCTTGAACCTTGAACTGACGAGGCGAAGTAGAACGACGACTTTTGCACCGTCAAAAAGTCCAGCACCGGGGCGCCTGGCACATCGGGCGCCAAAAACGGGTGCATCCAGAACTGCGGCCGCGAGATCACCAACAACGGCCAGGCACCGTCGACGTTCCGCAAGCTCGGCTACTTTGAGGGCTGGAACTTCAACCGCAAGTGCCTGCACATGGACGTCGAGAGGGCCATGAGCCATCCGCAAAAGTACACCGACATCCACTTCTCCTTTGGCGAGATCTCCGAGTCTCTCGACCCCTACATCCCCGAGGTCTCGATGAAGCAGTGGGAGAAGTTTATCAAGCTCAAGCGCCCCGCAAGATCCTCGCCTTTGGCGGGTGGTCCTTTTGGACCGAGGACGCGACATACCAGCGCTTCCCCCTGGCCACCAGCCCAGCCAACCGAGTCGCCTTTGCCTGCAAGGTTGTCGACTTTGCTGTTGCTGCCGGCATCGACGGGCTTGACTTTGACTGGGAGTACCCGGCCGCGCCGGATATCGTCGGACGTCCCCCCCAGCCCATCGAGGAGGGTGCCAACTACTTGGCCTTCCTGCAGGAGGTAAAGAACATCCTGCCCTCGGGCATGACGCTGTGTATCGCGGCGCCGGCCTCGTACTGGTATCTCAAGGCCTTCCCGATCGCCCGCATGGCTCCGCTGCTCGACTACATCGTCTACATGACGTACGACCTTCACGGACAATGGGATGCTGAGAACCACTGGTCTAGCCCCGGCTGCGACAACGGTAACTGCCTCCGCTCGCATGTGAACAAGACGGAGACGGAGCAGGCGCTGGTCATGATCACAAAGGCCGGCGTGCCCGCACACAAGGTGCTCGTGGGCGTGGCCACATATGGGCGGTCGTTCAGGATCTCCGAGACGACGTGCTGGGGCCCCGACTGCCATTTTGAGGGTGACCGCGAGAACTCGCCGGCTCGCAAGGGCGAGTGCACCGACACGGGCGGCTACCTGTCCCTGGCGGAGATTGACAAGATCTTGCGCGAGGACCGCAACGGCGACAACCTTTATCGACACGGCCAGCGGCAGCATGAGCAACGTCATGGTGTACCAGGACACCGAATGGGTCGCCTTCATGGACGAGAACATCCGGCAGACGCGCGAGGGCCTGGCCAAGCGGCGCAACTTTGGCGGCACCATCGGGTGGGCGGTCGACCTACAGGAGTTCCTCGACGAGGGCGGCGTCAAGCCGATCCCTGCGGAGAAGTGCGATTGGCGAAAGATCAAGTGCAACTACAAGGGCCTGACAAACGCCGAGCAGGACCAAAATCGCTGGGAGATTTCATGCGCGTCCGCCGCCTGGGAGGAAGTCATGACCGGCTACAAAAAGAATCAGTCGGAGGGCAGCACGTGGGAGTTTGCCAGGTCTGTGTCCAACTTTTTCAACCACGGCGACGACAAGAACTGTCATATCCTGGGGGACGAGAACTCGTGCCACGGCTCGATGCCGGAATGCCAGGACACAAACGGCCAGAACAGCCCGGCGTCCTGGATCATCATGATATCCATCATCGGCATGAACAATGCGCTGTGGAACATGTACGCGGCCCTCGAAACGGCAAGGTCGAATGTGATGACGACTGTCGCGGACTTTGAAAAGGAGTTCATGACGCCCCACAAAGACAGAGGTCACCTGTCCCCGGCCGTCCTCATCGACATCTTCACCATGGGCTACGCGGGCGTCATGGCCCCCATGTGGAACAAGTGGCTCACGAGGGGCTTCAAGTCGTCCAAGGGCGGCTTCGACACAGTCAAGGACGCGACAAACGACCTCACTTACGCAGGCATGTCGCTCGCAAAGGATCTCATCGCCGAGAAGGGCTCGGGTACCATTGAGAACACGGGAGAGTTTGTCACGGTATTATTAAACCGATGGAGGAACGGTACCGAAGACTACGCCGACTATCTCTTCGGTTTCAACAAAACGAACCATGAGGGCATTGAGTTGCTCGGCAAGCTCATGTCCGGCGGTACATTGGACAGAACCAACGCCACCAAAGACATGGGCAAGACGGCGCTGGTCGCTAAATACGAGGCGGCCCTCTATGCCATTCTGATCCCCTCGGCCTGGCGGGACTCGGCCCCCGACTTTAACCCCTTGTAAGTCTTCATTCCCTTTTATTACCTTGCCCCTGCCCAGCAGTTTGTTGATACTTCATGTCCTCCAGCATTGCCGATACCGGATTGTCTTGCGCCGAGGGCCGAGAGGGCAGATACGTCAAGTCCAGGCTCGCGCCGAAAACGCGCCTGGGCAACGGCTACTTTTGCGACGCCGACCGCGGCTACTACCTCATCACGTCGCCCGACCCCAAGACCAACTGCGACCGCGCCTTTGGCGCCAACCCCAAGAACGGCTGCAAACCGTTTGTCGACGTCCCCGGCATCAACCACCTCCAAGGAAAACATGAACCCGGACAAACTACTGGCACGGTGGGGAGGCATCACAAAGGACGACATTGCCCTCGGATCCATTGCCACATGGGTGGCCAACGGAAAGAAGAACAAGAACCTCAGGCCTGGCTACATCGACAAGAAGTCGTGGGAAGGTCCCATCGCGGCCATCCAGGACAACCACATGCGGGCGGCGGGCTTCTTTGACATTCCCGTCTGCACCCTCGACGAGGCGCACTTTGAATCGCTGGAGCAGAGAAACGGGGACAGGAGCAAGAGGTCGTATGCTTTCCCGTGTCCTACTGTCAAGGACGATTGAGGGTCGCAGCGGACTAGGGGTGCATTGGGATTGCACCCTCAAAGTGTAAACCGTCAGTCGAATGTTTGGAGGACCTAGTGGCTTTGCTCTTGTTTCGGTCGTGATGTGCCACATCCTCACAGTCGAGGCGACGCCCCAACGCAGTGGGTGTATACTGGCCAATCAGGGTACCTCTGGAGTAAGCCGATGGTCGGTGCAACGTCATAGGCGTTCCAATCCGGGTAGCCTGCAGGGACCTCACCTTATCTCTAAAACCGGGCGCTGTGACTGGCTGGGATGACTCTGATAGGCGCACAGCGTGACTCTTGCCCTCAGTCGGGCTGGCCGTTTCTTTCCACCCCTCGGTGCATCCGTCCGTGACCTTTTGCATCCCGCTGTCGGCCGTGTCCGCCTGACTCGTCCAGCCTCCTGAGAGAACCTCTGCAGTTCCCTTCCTTCGCACCTACACCTTGTGACTCTCGCGACACACCACCACAACTCAATTGCTCGAGACGACCACCCGATCGAACGCTCGCGCACAATGGCTTCCGTCGCTCCTATGGCCTTGGTGGCCCTGGCGCATTCTCCCCCAATCCGGGAGGCCCTGTCTGGCATCTTTGGCAGTGTCAGCATGGCCTCATGGATCTGCCTACTGGTGCGTCTCCAGAGCCTTGCGATAGCTTCGCAGACACCGTCCAGGCTTTCAGTGGTGCTGACTGCTTCCAGCTGCCCCAACTTATTGCCAACTACAAGGCGCAAAGCGCAGATGGCCTCTCCATGGGCTTCCTCTTCATTTGGCTCCTCGGAGATGTCACCAACCTCGCAGGTCAGTCACCCCGCACTCCGAACTGGCCCCATTGCGTGTAGCCAGAATCTGGCTCCCTTCTTCCAGCTCCTTGGATGCTGCGTTGGCATGGCCACCAGTCGTCTTGCCATGCCTCACTACTGACCGCCGATCGCTGACCGTCCCAGGCGCCCTCCTCACCCGCCGCGCACCAGCAGCGACCGCCATTGCCATCTACTTCTGCTTTGCCGATATCGTCCTGGTTTGCCAATGCCTCTACTACAACGCCAGGAACGCGCGCCGCGCTTCCCGCCAGGCTCAGCGCTCCGACCCGTTGATCACAGGCGAGACAGAGCCTCTGCTCGCCAACGGCCGCCGCAGCAGCTCCGCCGGTCTGCCTGGCTCGCACCGCCGCCACGTCATCCACGAGGAGACAAGCTACGAGCCGCTGCGCAAGATTGTGACCGGCGAGGACGATACCCCCGACAGCAACCCCTGGTTGCACAACACCCTTAGCATCGCTGCCGTCTGGGTTGTGGGCGCCGCCGGCTGGTTCATCTCGTACCAGGCCGGTGCTTGGGACCCTCAGGCCCCTGACGAGCAGCCGTCCAAGGATGATCCCCTTGCGCAGGCCGGTCTGGTGCTGGGATACATTAGCGCTGTGTGCTATTTGTGGTGAGTCGAACCTCTTGAAGGAGCTAGACAGGGGAATATACTGACCAAATCTTTCGCAGCGCCCGCATCCCCCAGATCATCAAGAACTACCGCGAAAAGTCCTGCGAAGGCCTCGCCCTGCTCTTCTTCCTGCTCTCCCTGACGGGCAACATCTCCTACGGCGCCAGCTTGATTGCCTACTCCCAGGATAAGGAGTACCTCATCTGGACCATCCCCTGGCTTGTGGGCTCCCTGGGCACCATGTTCGAGGACGCCATCATCTTTGTGCAGTTCCACATGTACTCGGCCGAGGCGGATTCCACCAGCGCTGCGTAGTATGCCCGGCGTAGGAAACACATCTGCCCTCTACACCATCCTTACGGAGCTCGTGAAGCCCGAGGGTCGTGGTGAGGAGCATGTGTCGAGCTTCGATCGGATGCCAATGGAAAGAGAAGGACGGGTCGGAGCGTTCCATGCTGGATGTTGGGTCGTCGTCACCCACGTCACATTATTAGTCACCTCGGTTGCATCATTGGGTATGCGTTGCATTTCCCCGGCGTTCACGCGAGGCTCCAGCTGCTGCTTATGCGCGTCATCACCGTTTTGCCGTTGCATGGCGTCGCACAACAGCATTGCTTCGCCATGATTGGTTTCTCACGCTGCACTCCCCTTTCCTGGGGTATGACTGCCGGGAGTAGCGCTTTTGGCAACTCTTGCTCTAATGATTTATTGTTTTGGTCATTCAATTACTCGGTGCTCTTCACAAGATTCGACACATGACAAACGTCGGCGTGCCCGGTCAGAGAACAGACGACAGACCAGCCCGGATACAGCAACAGTGATGTCCACAGCACTAATTCTAGGGACGACACACTGCAGAAGGAGGCGGGTGCATAATTCCATTGGGGCCCGGTCTTCGCATCTCGTTGAATGGTCAACTGACACACACACGAACAGAGTTTAAGCAAAGCCTAAACCAGGAACCCAATGACAGAGGTCGGTCATGTCGGCCACTGTGCCGGTAAGCGTCGGATGAACGGGCAAACAACTTACTTTGAGGTTCCTGGCATTAGGACGCACGCAGCTGGCAGCTCATGCCGATCTTTACGTCTTTTACGTCGTCACAGCCACATTGATTTTTGAAGCTACCATCACGAGAAACAGAATCTTCCCCGCCATCACATGGGCTCGCTCCAACCACTGGAATGGAGTGCTCAAGCTGACGCCAAGTGAGTCAGATCTTGACCCGGTCCATCAAGCCTAGCCGTCTTGACTCGAAACCTTCTCCCTGGCGCCCCTCGGTGCCGAAGCTGGACCATGTGGCTTCTCAGCCTTCTCGCTAGGGCTACCACGAAAACGGCCTGGACTGGAAAGCTACTGTACGCGCCCTGCAGCGTCTATTTTCCCACCCAAACATAACCGCCGATTTGAGTCAAGGAATCAACGCGCGGGGCCATCGGGGTCGAAACCGACCCGGCGTTAGGGGTCCTTCTATCCGTCGTGGCCGGGTAGCTGGCGAAACCCCTCCCCTGGGTAAATAAAATAGGGGGACAGGGGACAGTCTGTTTGATCGCGTGTCCCGGCATTCTGGGACCCAAAGGTCTACTTCCCGCAACTGGCACCCCCACCACCCGCTGTCGTGCATTCCTTGCCACAATCTGGTCCGAGGTGCTTTGGTTGCTATTCAACGGTCAGGCTGTGGTCTGTCTGGTCAACACGCAACAGGAATCCACGAGGGAGCCTCCCCTGTCTCGGTAGACTGATCCGAGGTTGTCAACACGGCTACAACTAGGAAACACGTCCACTTTACCGGACTGTCGAGCCGTTCAGCAGTCATCTCCTTGAGGCCTTCGCCAAAACCTGACAGTATTCTCAAACACCATGTCACAAGCAGCACGACCACCGTCAGAGGCCAAGGTCACCCACGCCAATATCAACACTCACGATGCCAGCAGCGGCCAACTCAATGACGGCTTCGTGGCCAAGGTCATCCATACGGACGGGACCGTCGACTACATCGATGCCAGGGCCGTCGGTGGCGATGTCACGGAGATGCCAGAGGGCTATTACTGGAGCCCAACATTCATCGGCACCGTGACGGTACGTCCAGGTTCAAGTACACCTGTCAATACATACTAACACGGTTCTTCAGGCCCAGTGCCTCGCCACCTGGTGTGCTTATCTAGGATGGGTTCTTCCAGCCAGTACTCTGTGCGAGCTCCCCCTCGTTCAACTTGCTGTCAACAGCACTGACATCTTCGCAGTGGCCTCATCAACGCCGACATTGGTCCGTCCCCGAATATTTCATGGGTTGCCACCCTCTGGACCATGGGCAGCTCCATCGGTTTCCTGCTGTTTGGCCGTCTTTCTGACATGTACGGCCGCCGCTGGATGGTCCTCGGCACTACAATACTCGGCCTGATCGGGTGCATCATCGGCTCCTGCGCTCAGAATGTTGAGACCCTCATCGCGGCCAATGTTTGCAACGGCATCGCGGCAGCAGGCCAGCTCTCTTTTGGCATTGTTCTCGGAGAGCTGGTCCCAAACAAGTGGAGGGGTCCGATGGTGACGGTCGTATTCCTGTCCTCTCTCCCCTTTGCCGTCTTTGGCCCCGTCATTGCTCGGTCCCTGTACAACAACACCGTGTCCAAGTGGCGCTGGAGCTACTTCCTGGGCGACATATTTGGATTCCTGTCTCTTGTCTTGTACTGGTTCTTCTACCACCCGCCGACGTACGAGCAGCTTCATGTCCAGGGTAAGACACGATGGCAGATGACCAAGAGTCTTGACTTCGTGGGCATTTTTCTCTATGTCTCTGGGTGTATCCTGTTCATCATCGGTCTATCATGGGGCGGTGTTCAGCATCCCTGGAGCTCAGCAGAGACGCTATGCACCTTGCTCATTGGCTTTGCTCTGATGGTGTGTTTTGTCATCTATGGTATGTTGGCTCATATTCCCTTGACTTTTCGCCGAGATGATGTCTCTAACCATTCATAGAGGGCTTCTTCTGCAAAGTCCAGCCCCTGATGCCGCTTCGCATGTTTAAGAACCTCGAATTCGTTGGACTCATTGCAATTGCAACCATTGCATCAATGATCTACTACAGTCTCACGGTGCTCTGGCCTTTGCTGATCGGCACCCTTTACACAACCGACTCGATACAGATTGGCTGGGACAGCAGTGTCGTTGGCGGCGGCGTATTACTTGGCCAGGCCATCGGAGGCCTCTTCATCTCCCACGTGCCAAGGGTGAAATGGCAATGTATGGTGGCAGCCGCCATTGTATTCGCCTTTACAACGTCCATGACCACCATCGACCCTGGTCGGTGGGCGGCGACCATTGCCATTGGAACGATCGTCTGCATAGGTAAGTTCTTCCCCTCTGTTCTTAATTGGCTTGCCTGACGAGTTTCATCGCAGGCGTCGGCTTCATCGAAAACATATCCTTGCCCGGCGTCACGCTTCTTTGGGAAGCACAAGATATTGGTCTTGCCGCAGGTATTCTGGGCTCCATGCGCGGTCTCGGCGGTGCTATTGCCCAGGCTCTGTACGGGTCCGTCCTGAATAATGCCCTGGGAAAGAGGTTGCCGGAGCATGTCATTCCAGCAGCCACGGGTGCCGGCCTGCCTTCAAGCTCGATCGATGACTTGTTCGCAGCTATTGCAGTCGGCGACTTTTCGAATGTTCCGGGCATCACTGACGAAATCATAGCCTCAGTGGGGATGGCGGTCAAGGAGGCGTACACTGAGAGCTTCAGGTTGGTGTTTTACGCGACCATCCCCTTCTCGGTGATCCTGCTGCTGAGCTCGACGCTGGTGCCGAATGTGGAGAGGTATCTGAGCCATAATGTGGCCAAGAAACTGGCCTATGAGAAGCGCCGGCCGGATATGAGGGAGGATGTCGAGAGGGACCAGGGGACTTCTGTTACTTATAGAGGTGCTGACCACAGGTAGGTAATGGAAGAACATCCAGCTCAACTCGTCAGACTACCTAGGACCTACCTCCATGCAGCGGCGAAGTGAAGACCGCAGGCAGTACCTTTGTGTTTCTCAAAGATCTCATGTCCTTGGATGTGTAATTCTGTCTTGGGCAACCATCTTGAAGTGTCTTGGAAGATTGGACAAATCGATGTAGGTAGCCTCTATGTTACCAAGGTCGAGGCGTCATGATCCCCAACACACAGCTGGATCTTCTCTCTGGCATCCTTGACGACTTCCTCGTTCCTTTCGATTGACTTCTGAGCCTCCTCCTTCGCCTTGTGAGCTCCTTCAGTCACCTCAACTAGCCACCCCCGGACAGCTTCCAGCTCCTTTTCCGCCTTCCGCAGCCGGTCAGCATGCCACTCAGCTAGACTGCCGCTGCTGTTGTCTGGTCTGCGCCCCTGGTCCCTGTCTTTATTCAGAGGCGGCAGGCTGGTAACTTCTGCCTCGCACGCATCATATGCCTGCTGATACACCGCCGTCCTTTTCTCCGCCCAGGATAGACGAACGAGGAGCGGTGCTGGCGCGCTGCTCCGCTCACCGGCCTTGTCAACTTCATCCCGCAACCCCATCATTTTCTCTTGCTCGTCCGCCAACTTAGAACGCAGCCGCTCCAGCTCCCGCACGGGCAGCTCGTTGGCCTCGAAGCACCGACCATCAGGACAGAGACGCTGGGCCCTGGCCTCGGCTTCTTCCAAGTCCTGTACGGCAGTCTTTCGAATATAGTCGGACCGCCAGACATTCCAGCGCGCGAGCCACTCGTCGTCGATATTCTTAGCCATGGCGACGGCCTCCCTCATCCCGGAGGTGTCCGTTCCCCCGTATTGAACGACGGACCTGGCCTGCTCGACGTCGCGGAGCGGTTTTTCAGCGTCAGATCTCACCCAGTCGACGGCGGCGGCGCGGGCTTGGCTGACGAGGAAGGCATGGCCGTCGAAGTCAACGCCTGGCCAGCCGTGCTTGGTGTAGAGGGGTTTGGTGAGCCTAGGCTCCCACTTGATGCCTGAGTGGGAGCCGCCGGGGGTCTCGGTCAGCTTCTTGTACCAGCCGACTATGTCGTGGAGGACGTCTGGGGCGTGTCGAGCGGTCATTTCATCCCAGATGTTCTCCTCCTCATCTTCCTCATCCTCCTCGTCGTCATCCTCCTCCTCCTCCTCATCTTCATCTTCCTCGTCGTCGGTCATCTGCTCGTCCCCACTGCTTCTGTCGTTGGCAATCAGCTCACTCTCCTGATCAGTGGCCGGCCTGAACCCGTCGTAGATGTTATGGTCGGTAGTCCCCATGCTTTCCTGGTCCACCATGCCAATGACGTGCTTCCTAGCATCATAAATGATGACAGTCTGGTGGTTCCCAAGGCAGGACAAGGGCGTCATCCAGGGGCGCATCAACCCTTCCGGTCGGTCGTCGCCGCGAAAAAAGGGGTCACGGGCGTCGTAGATACCAACAGCGGAGCGGTAGTCTATAAAGCTGCCGCCCTGGAAAAAGTCCAGCTCGCAGGCACCGGATGCGTCGACATAGGGCAGAATGCTGTATAGGTAGACGATGGAAGGCTCGAGGGCGAGCTCCTCACAGACGGGGAGGAGGTCGGTCAAATCGTGAGGTCCCTCGTAGATCCATGAGGCGTCCAAGTACCGCATGCGCACGAGCGTACGATAGACATCGAGGAGGCCGTCGGCAACTTCATGGAGCTTGGCCTTCTCGGAGCGTCTGAGGGATGCTGAGAGTTGATCCATGGCGGGAGGCACCGTGAGGGAGAGGGTGAGTGAGGTCAAGTCTAAGCCGTGTTGTTGCATACGTGTCCATCATGTTGACCGAGAGACAGACCAGACCCCTGGAGGTGGCACCCGCTGCGCCTCGGGGAGAAATATACCTCAAAAGCGGCCGTACCTAGGTACCTGTAGGTCCACTATGCGGACCAACCGCAAGAGTCGCCTCGTCAAGTTGTCAAAAAGAGCGTCATCATGCACATATATCATGGCTTAGATGCGAGCAGGCAAGTCAAACAACCACTTTTCCCTATTGAGTAAAGGACATCTCGAAATCAACGACTAAATAACTAAAACTGAAAACCCCACCTCTTTGCAAAAGGCTAGACGCCGTTTGTGGGCGGGTTATACTTTTGATCAAACGCATACCTGGGGTTGTTGTTGTTGTTGTTGTACCACGGATCCCAGCTCCAGAGTGCCATGCCAGGGTCACCGGGTGCCTTGTTCCGTGGCCAGCATCCGTTCAGCGACATGCCAGCGTCAGCGGGAGGGTTACCAGCGTGCTCAAACTTGGCAATCTTGAAACTCGGCTTGGAGTCGACGGAAACCTCGGCGAGCCGCTGCACGATGCCCGACTTTTGGCCAACAGACTTCTTGGACGCCGGCGCCGCGTTCCACTTGCTCATAAACTGCCCCGAAGTCAGACCCTTGAGACCCGTGGTGAAGCACATGCCTCCCCACATGTCCGCGGCGCCGCGGTTCTCGCTGTCCATGAGATATCGGATCAGCTGGCCGCCTGGCTGTCCGGCCTTTTGGATTTCCGGGCTGCTGTCCGCGAGGAGATAGATGGGAGGGTACTCGTCGGCATCGCACCCTGGTACTCTGGCGCCGCCCTTGCCCTGGACGGGTGGGTTCCATCGATCGGCCGCCTCTCGCCATGAATCATGGTGCTTCGCTGACCAGGTGGCCACCGCTCCACGACGCCTCTCGCTGTCCCTAGCGCTCGCCGTGGCACCCGGACACGGAAGAACGGACCACTGTGGATTGTTGGAGATGACCGAACTGTAGTGGAAGCAAGCCTGGGACCACTTGAGGCTGCATGTCTCCGAGACGGTCGTCGCCTGGGCCCCGAACGAGACGGCGGTGACGACCCATTCGTCCTTGGCCGTCGTGCTCACGCCGCCGGCGCCCGCAGCAACACAGGACTGCACCCGGAGCGTGTTCTTCGCCTTCATAAGAAGCTTGGTGCTGTCCTTGGCGGGGATCTTGCACTTCTTCTTCTTCTGCACTCCGTTGCTCCCCTGCCCGTTGGGCCCGGAGCCAGTGCCAGCCTTGGGCCCTGCGCGGTCCGTCGGGTTGGCCGAGTCTCCCTTTTTACCGCTGCCCTTTTTGAGGTTCTTTGGCTGCCTGTAGCTCGATTTGTCCGTAGGAACCAGGCTCAGGATGTCAAAGATCCTCTTGATCTCCTCGGGGACAAGGGCGGACCCGCCACAGGGGCTGAGCCACCACTCGAAGGCTCCGAGTGGATTCTCGTCCTTGGGGTATGCGTAGTTAGAAATCTGTACTGCAATGGCCGCGGCGTCTATTCATGGCAGGTCAGGTTAGTGGTCTGTCAAGAGAAGGAGGGTTCAGTCAGGTGTCAAGGACGTACCCATGCCGGCGTTGACGATGCGGCCCGCGGGAATCGCATCGAGTCCGATGTCAAGGAGGAGCTTCAGCGAGGACATGATGATATAACATCCAATCTGTTTGGTTGTTGTGTCAGTCAGACTTGCTATCGCTTTTGCCACGGAACACATACCTGGGCGATGATGGGCAGCGCATCAATGACGATATCCGCAATCTCGTTGATGAGAAAGTTGTCGCACATGCACTGTCCCGGAGCAACCACCCAGTCTGGACCGTTTGTTCCAGGAAACTGTTCCCAGGGGATCGGTTTGTCAATCTCGAAAAAGCCCATGCAGCCGTAGTTTGTCGTCGTGGCCCCGTCGGCTATGGCCTCATCAATCTTGGACTTGCAAGCCTTGCGGCACTTTTCCATGCTGAAGTCCGAGTTCTTCCGGGTCTTGAACACGTCGCATTGGAATTTCAACTCGTTGCGGATCGCATTCGTGTCGACCAGGACTGGTTGAGGCTCAATGAGACCACCCTCCCACTCATCGACAACCGGCTCTGCGCAGGTATCATCGGGGCAGAATCCGTACTTGCAGGCAAACTTGCAGAGTCGCTGAATGTCGACGTCGAACTCGTCATACGCGATGTACTCTGCCGTTGACACCACGGGCGGAAGTTGTTCGACAGGCCCTGTCCGGATGCAAGTGCAAATACTCTCTGGGCAGAATCCGTAGGTGCAGGCGAATCCGCATAGATCGTTCATGTTAAAGTCGAAGCTCTCCCCCATGACGCAGCCCTCGACACCACTCGTGGGAGGCTTGACCGGTACGTTCATGTCCGCCGAGCCAAAGGCCTGCAGATCGACGGCCCAGTCGATGCTGCCGGCAAAGTTGAGTTTCTGCCAGTCTTTTCGTCGAGTATCCTTGGTCACCGGCGTCATGTAGCTGACGTAGTCGCCTTTGTAAAGCAGAATGTCGCTGTTGGACTCGCCGTCATGGAATTGCCGACCCTGCCCGGAACGGATGATCTCGTTGATCTCGGCGTTGGAGATGTAGCCGCGCGTATCCGTGCATCGACCCGGATTCGCATCCGACGTGAGCCTGGTCCCGGTGAATTCACACAGCGGTCCCCAGCAGCCGTCGGTAGCCATGCGGAAAGACCTGCCATAGCTCGACTCGCCGACGAAGATCTTGTTGTTGGGCACTCCGGCCTTGGTGACTGCGAGCCCATGTTAGCCAGCTCAGGGTTTCGGGCAAAGGTAAAGAACGCACTGATTCCGAGAGTGTTCACTGTTTCGGTAAGGTTGACTGTGGGTGGTCAGCGAAACACTCCTCTGGACATGTTGTTGGTGCAGAGGCGGCCCTACCGTGGCTTCTGATGCATTTGCCAGATGCACACGAGTCAAAAGCGTTGACGTTGCCATAGTCCCACTGGCCGTGGAGATCATAGGTCCTGTGAATGAAAGCCTCGTCAGAAGCATGGACAACAGACAAGCTCGCTCCGAGACAGCCACTCACATGTACACGATGTAGTCGATCACGGCAGCAATCCTATCGATGGGGAAGGCCTTCAAGTACCAATACGAGGCGGGAGCCGCGATGGAAACCGATTTCGACGGGAGTTTGGCTTTGAGGGTCGTCAAGAATCGAAGATAGGCGACGCCGTCACCCGGCTGGCCGATGGGCACTCCGTTGACAAGAATATCAGGAGCCTGGTTTCTTCTTGTCAGCCATGTCTCGCTGGTTGCCTTGCTCGTCACTCACCCCAGGGTATTCCCAATCAATGTCAATACCGTCCAGACCCTCGTCCATGATAAACTTGGCCGCGTTGGTAGCAAAGAGCTCCCGGTTATTGATGATGGCGCGGCGTATAATGTTAAAAGTGGCCGCCTCGGTCGAGTAGGCCCAACCGCCAAAGGAGACAATCCTCTTCACGCCGTCGAGCTTCTTAAAGTCCTGCCACTGGTTGTGAGGATCCTTGATGACCACCGTCCAAGTGTTGGGGTCGATCTCGGCAAAGCCCCAGTGCATATGGGTGTACGACCCGTCGGTATTAGCGTCTTGCGCCCGGAGCCAGAGGCATTTCCGGCCCAGGTTCCAGGACTCATAATAGCCGATGCGGGAGAAGACGGCCGGGGGTCCCGAGTTCTGCTTGATCTCGATACCGCAGTTGGAGATGCAGGTGCTCTGGAAGCCCTCCAACTTGGTTCCCGGTCCACCGCCTTTGGGCGCGTTGATGTCGCAGTGTGCCGGGAACGGTCCGCAGTAACCCCAGTTGCTGCAGCAGGCTTTGAGGGGACACGGGTTGAGATCCGTCATGGGGGTGGACATGTCGGTGCGGATCGTGCCCGGGACCAGCGGGCCACACTCGGTGCCCTGCTGCGGCGGGGGAAGAGGCGACGCTCCGCTGCTCAGGCACATGTTGTAGCCGGCCAGCATGGCCTTGCACTCTGTCCAGCCCCAGGTCTTGCCCTTGTTGAAGCCTTCCAGGAGAAGCTCGGTGAGGCCATACGTCTTGGCTAGCTGGGCGCACGTGTCGCCGTTTGTAATGAGGTGGACGGCGCAGGAGCCGTCAGCGTTCGGTTTGGGAGCCTGGGGCTTGGGCTCCGTGTAAGGGTCGCCCGCGGAGCAGCACACGTAGTCTCCGGGCCAGAGGGCACTGCCGGTTGCGGTGCACGCGGCCGCAGGGTTGAACTTGATAAAGTCGGCTCCTCGAATCGCGCATTTCGCTGCGAGAGAGGCACATCCGTCGCCGGATTCGACCCGGATGTATTTGCAGACGGCTCTCTTGTCGACGAGTGATGAAGTAGTCGTGTTGGCGGCGGCGGGCATAGTTGTGTTCCCGGCAGGATCAACCGTCAGCGGTGCAGATGCAATGTCAAAGACCTTGACTTTGAGAGTCTCTTGTCGTGGAGGAGTTGCAAAATCTGTGCCAGCTGCGCAATCCCCCCGACTCCAGGCCACCACGGTCTGCTGGATGCCGGCGAGATCGCCGGTGGTGTCGACAGAGAGACCAAAGACAGTCTCCGGGCCCCTATCACCTCCGCAAATCTGAGCCACAGTCCTATTCGCGGCCGAACCGCCGCTGTCTTGAAGGTGGCCGCGGAGAGACTCGAGGGTCGACGCGGCGGTTGACTTGCCCAGACCAGCGCCGATGTGAATACCGGCAACCGTCTGCTTGTGGTAGGCAAACAGAAAGTTCTCGTCGCAGTTCTCCTTTGTGTCGAAAAAGTCCATCATACCATCCAGAAGGCCATCGATATCCCGCCCAGATTGACGCCCGCCACCGGCCATGACCACGAGGCCCTCCTGAGTTTCTCTGCCGTCAATGGCGCACGCCGGTGCGACATTGAGGCTGATCTCAAACAGATCAGTCCCGTTCTTCGGGTTCTCAATCTCAGTGGAGGTGGCGTTGATGACAGTCCTGTCTTGGACATCCGCTGGGTCGATACCGAGAGTGCAGCTTCGTATGAGGACGCTTGTGTCAGGGTCGTCCAGGGGTTGGAGCACGGAAAAGTGCAGAAGCATGGGCAAGTCGCAGCGCTCAAGACGCTCGACGGCGTAATAGGGCGTCCATTTGTGTACGTTGGCGTAGTCTACACGACAGGGAAGCGGGCAGTCGTGTTGGTCTGGGATGTAGGCGAGGATGTCGGCGATGGGAGAGGGCTCGTCCTCTGATACTGGTTCCACGGCCTGAGAACCATCCAAGTTGATGGCCGCATGTACTACTGGCAAAGTGGTGGCCAGGAGAAGGCCAAAGACAGGCTTCATGGTGGCTCAATACCACGGCGGTGACTGAGAACAGACCGCAAAAAGAGACAAGATACAAGATGAAGTTGCAATGAGATGGGTTGGAAGCCAGGAACAGGCAGAACGCTGAGAGAAGTCTGGGAGGAATTGGTCAGAAGAAGGGGGATGGATGGAACCTCGAGATCCGTCCGTCAAGGAACTTGAAGAACATTGGAGTTTCGCCAGACCATTGCAGATGCATCTGGGCCCTCTTTCTGTCTTGACCAGGTCCAACAGAATATCCGTACACCGCCACCAGCAGCATCCGCATTGATCCGTGATGAACTCCATTGAACCCATGACGGTCCGGCCAGCCCCTACGCTTCCCATACGAGCAAACGACCAGATCCCTACCTGCATGAATACCCTGGTACACTCGATCACATCCAGGTAGCGCGCCCGACAGACCCGCCGGTTGGAAAGCCTAAACTTTAATGTAATCTGCAGCCTGCGCCCTGCAGGTCGGCGGGCCGAGGGCACAACTTACAGATTGAGTTATCGACGTCCAAGTTCTCCAGCCCGAAACTCCGGCCCAAGGGCACATCCCGTGAGTTGAGGGTTTTGCTTGCCCCCGTTCAGATCCTCTCTTCTTGTCCGTCGCGCCAGTCTTCTCCTCTCTCACCTCCTCCTCCACCTGTCCTCACCTCCTCCACGTTTTTGCTCCTCGGCAGTCTCGGATTTCGCCTCCTCGACCCGCCCTCATCGTCTTGGACAACCTCAGTATGCACTTGACACACTTCCTGAGAGGAGCGGTCGCCCTCTCGGTGGCAACTATGGCCTTTGCTAGATACGTTCCCGACATTCCAGCCAGAACGGGGTCTCTCGATCTGCTTGAGGAAAGACAAGCAACCGCGACGTTGGAATCATCGCTCAGCTTGCAGACCCAGGATCCCTGGCAGTGTGCCACCGAGATCATCCCTCAATACTTCGACATCCCCAAGCCGACCGGCAACGTCCTCAAGGGCATCAACTCGTACGGCGCCAAGCTTGCCGCGCCATGCCTGGCCACAGCGACTGGCGTTGACGTCTTCTCCTGCTGGAAAATCGATCCGAAATCATGGTGCGGCTTCACCACAGCGGTAGAACCATCGGTACTCTCCAGCTACACCACCTTTGTGTCCGCCGCCATCTCGTTCTGGACACCGAAAAGCGCCAAAGTTGCAGAGCTGTCGACCCGTTGCCCCGTCGCCTGGGGAAAGCGCAGCGACGCCGACCATGCGTGGCTCAGCATGATCATGGTCCACGCCCAGTGCCACCTGTCGGCGCATCCGCCTACCAGCACGGCCACCGGCGCAGTTCTCAGCACGAGGTCGAGTTCCACGACAAGCAGGACAACCACTGCGACGACCAAGTAAACAGGGGCTGGTGGTAATGGGGAGGGAAGTGGTCTAGATGCGCTGGATTCAGGGGGTGAGCGTTCAGTTGTCATAATCCCTGTAACTATCCAAGCCTGTACCTTAGTGAGAGCCCCTGGCCGAACCTACAGTACATGTCCAGGGGGCTAGGGGACCTTTACCCCCAACTCCCGAAATCGAGCCCTCCCAGATTCATTCCTCGCTCGCCATCAACTCCAAAGACTGTATACGAGATGCGAGGAACCCCTGCCTGTGTCTGTCTCATTCATGGAGCATGTAAAAACCGCACTTTTGCATGAACAGGCGCTTAGTCGCATGTGACATTGGCATGCATGCAGGGTCTCGGGATGTCCGTCCACCGCAGAGGTCACATCGCTCTCCATCTGAGATCCAACCTAATCTTGTTTGATTTTACAAGGAGACCCGGGGTCTATCAAGGACAGTCTTCTGTTGCCTTGTTGTGCCAAGTCCAGAAGGTGGTCGAGGAGGACCCCTACCAAGGCAGCAGTGAACCCTAATCGGGAACTGCCTCCGGCCCGTGATGCCCTGGACAGATAGCCGAAGAGCAGATTCACCCGGAAGAGCTAGTGCACCAATGAGAATAACAGCTTGCTGTAGCATTGCAGACAGAGTCTTCATCCCTGTTCCGCCCGATCAGAGTGACAATACAACCATGATGGAGTCAGTTCCTCAACTCCGCTTCACTCTGCAAGGGACTCTGCAAGTCAGTGGAGATTAGCCGGCGTGGAGGAGGCCTGAAGAAGACCTGCACTTGCGGAAATGAGCAAGGAGACGCTCACACGATTGGTCTTTGCCCACCCATGATGTGGAAAGTCACCTGCCGTGCATCGCTGCAATGTCCAGTAGCCCACTCGCCAAGAGAGCTTCCTTCGTAGGCGGATGCGAGTGCGACTGCGCGGAGGTACTGAGCTTTTCCGTCTAGGAACACTGGTTCAATTTTGCATCTCATCTCGGGGAAACTTGCCCTTGTCAAATGATGTGGCTTTGAGGGTGCTGGAGACTCTCCTCGAGGCCTATGAGTCTGGACTCGGAGACAGATGGATGGTTCCGCAACGCAGAATGTATATAATTCCAAGCTCAATCACTAGAGACAGCTAAAATAGCCAAGTACCACTCCAGTGCTTCCACCGCCTTGCCTTACTTCTTCCCCCGGAGTCATCATGTTGGCCCCGTCACCAATCTCGCTCTTGTTGAGCATCGCCAGCCTCACTGATATAGCCCTCGGCGCAGCTGTTGCCCGTGTCAGTGCCCGCGATGGACCGTCTCCAGGCCTGGCCTTTGACCCCAACACCACCACTCACTGCACCTGGTGGGTCGATCTGAATGCTGCAGCGACTTGTTCTACGCTGCTGTCGGAAAACACCATCACCTTGGAGTCGTTCCGAAGATGGGTGAGAAACCAGACCCCCTGAAGCTGTCAGGACTTGAACTGATGCCATATAGAATCCATCCGTCCCTGCCACTTGCGGGACGCTTGCAGCAGGGCGCTCATACTGCGTCGAGGCCATGTTCGAGCCTCCGCCCACCGTGACCACGATGCCTGGCACTACCGCCGCGGCCACGACTGTGCGGCCCACGACCACCACGGTGTCCAACGGTATCAGCACACGTAGGTTCACCTTCCTTTCGCTGCGGACTCTGCTGATGCAAAGTTTTAGCCCTCCCTATCCAGCCTGGCATGGTAAACAACTGTGACAAGTTCTACTTTGTCAAGTCGGGAGATACCTGTGCCGTCATCTCCGCCGCCAACGGCATCACAACAACCCAGTTTCTAGCTTGGAACCCCCTCATCGGCTCGGACTGTGGCGGTCTCTGGGCTTCCGTCAACGTGTGCGTTTCCATCATCGGCCACACGCCCACGACGCCCACGACAACTGCCCCCAGCAACGGCGTCTCGACGCCGTCACCGACGCAGCCGGGGATGGTCAGCAACTGCAACAAGTTCCACCTCATCAAGTCGGGAGACACATGCGCCACCATCGCAACTTTGAACAAGATCACCGCCGCGAATGTCATTGCATGGAACACCGGTGCAGGCGCTTCGTGCACAGGACTCTGGTCCAACACCTACGCCTGCGTGGGCCTCATCGTGTCGACTCCTCCTACTGTGACGGACCCGATGCCCACTGGAAACGGGGTTGCCACTCCCCTGCCCACGCAGCCGGGCATCGTCGGCCACTGTAACGGATTCCACCTCATCAAAGCCGGCGACACATGCGCTACCATCGCTGCCCGGTACGGCATCACCGCTGAGAGGTTCATTGCGCTCAACACCGGCGCGGGAGCATCATGCACCGGGCTTTGGGCCAACACCAATGCCTGCATCCGCACCATCACATACGATGCCACGACGAGAACTGCGTGTACCGTCGACACCACTGCCAAGGTCTGGGGGAATGACAAGACGTCTGCCTTGGCAAAGATTGCTGAATGGTGCGACGGCGTTGCCCCCGATGCAAGCGGCCATTTCAATAATTACCAGACCAAGACCGCCTGCTACGCGGCACCCTCTGCCGGCAACCGGTTCCAGTTTACCATTCGCAACAACTTTGGCGTTATCACTGGCATCCAACTCACCCAAGCCAGGTGCAAGGAGATCCTCACGGCGGCAGCCAACGTCTGTACCAAGGGCGGCACGGGAACCTTCCAGGGCTGGTGGTTCAAGTAAGTAACCCCATTGAACATGAGATCAATAGGATAGGCTGACCGTTCATTGCAGGGCTGTTCTCAACGCTGGAACTTGCTAGTCCAGAAACGCTAAAGCTATTACTAGAACAAGATTCGAGGCTGGTAGATGAGGGCCAGGCAACAGGATGAGCGTGAGGCACAGAGTCTCGAGTTGATGGGAGAGCCTGCCGGTTGATGCATAAGTCGAAAATTAATACTTAATAGAGGCGGATTACTTGAAATACCGATGGATGACTGTAGTTACGCGAAGAAAACCTGCTTCAGTTGAATGCGACGTGGAAGTGCGCGCTCTAGTAGCTCCTCTATCAAAAGGGGTGTTGGGGACATGCAGCTTTCGCCCGGCCCTGAAGTCGTCAACTACGTAAAACCAGATATTTATCATGGGATCCGACCTTGCGAATGCCGGCATGGACCGATCAGGCGCCGCGAACAAGAGAGTTCTCGGATTTTTGAGCACTGAAATAGTCGAGATGGTCCTACATGGCAGCAACAAAATGGCGACGGCCCTTTACGAAGGATTTTCGAGACGTCCCGGTTTTCGCTCTGTCAAAAAGTCTGATGAAAACAATTTGCATCATTCCAAGGTCTGCACTTCCACTTGTCCAAGGCAGTCATGTTACTTGGTCATGCCCCCGGAAGCCTGCCTTCACACTGAATCCACGCGAAGCCCCGGCGCAACTGCCCTCGCACCTGCCCACCCCTCGCACCTTCTGCATCCTCTACTTCTCTACCTACCTAGGTACAGGTGATCTCAAGCATCATCGACAATCAAACAGGACCGGCGATCCAGACACAATCATACCTCCAATCTTCCTTCCTGTCTAGCAAAGACGACTTCCCAACACCAGCAACCTCCAAGCACGACTAATTCCAGGAGTAAGCAAACTGCCCTAATCTACTCTCTGCACGTTACTCACGCATAGCTAGTGTCGTGCATGAAGAGCCTTGTGAGGGCTGCCCGTGAAATGGACCGTCGGTCTGGAGCTGGCGGCTCCGGGGGAGACCGACCCCCGGTTTTATGCTACCGAGTATGTACAGCCTTTACCTCGCATCTTACACGCACCCTATCTGACTTGTCTCGTTAGTGCGGCGCACCCGGACACCTCATTCGCAACTGCCCTCACAAAGCCGACGGAGGCCGGTGTCTCCAAGTCGGCAGGGGCCGATAAAAAGAAGAAGAGGATGAAGGGAAAGAAGGCGAAGAAATCCAGCCGTCACGAGGCCCCCAGTAATGAGCTCGAGGAGGTGCGGACCCATTTCCAGGAGATACGGGCTCATATCCACGAGCTTATGGCCTGTTTCGATACCAATACGGCCGCCACGACCGTCAAGAACGAGGAAGATGATGAGGACATGGCCGACGTCAAGCCGGTAATCATCAAGGCCGAGGACGACGGCTGAACCACACCGCGGAGTTGACAATGTGCATCCTTCCATCTCGGTCTCCATGCTTTGCATCCATGCCTTTTCGGCCTTCAACACGTCAACCAGCATTGTACGAGGGCCTCTTGTCTACGGAGGCAGGTGGACTACACCCTGATCGAGCCTCTTGTCATGGTGTTGTCAGTCAGTACATGTTTGAGAAAGGGGTTGCAGTTTGATGGGGATGTGGAACATGATTTGAAGAAAAGGGGCTGCGAGAAAGGTACTTCAAATTTGGCGGGAATACAGCGAGTACCGGAAGTCACTTGTAACTCCATCGATTGGGAGGCTGGGCGTCAGGAGCGGACACCTCCACGCCATCGTCTCTCAACACGGGTCAAGAAGAGACCAGACCTGAACAACAAACATTTGTATTTCTCCAATGACACCAATACTCCTATTGCCTTCCCAAACACCGCGAGCAGAGCCATGTGCGAAGCCAACCAAGCTGCCGCTCCTCTACACCGATCTAGCTGTGTACAACTGCCGACCAGGCCCAGTCGACCCAAACCTGTGTGTGGCTATCAATGTGTCGACCGAAGCGTCGAGGTAATTCTACCGTAAAGAACCCATTAACTCCTTGTTTCAATGTTCACTCTGCCCGAAGGGGGCCCCATCATCTCTGTCTTCTCGTAGCCCGTGTCGTCCGAGTTGTCGAGCCAGCCAGAGTAATCGTCATTGTCCTCCTGGGCCTCAACGGGGCGCGCCTCGATCGGGCTATCAGGGAGGCCCTTGGCCAGACCTTCTGGCCCACTGATGCTCCCTTCCTCGGCTTCAGCTCGTGGGATCGAGTCCTTGTAGGCTCGCAGGGGCGACATCTGTGTGGTGCTGTCCCCCTCGCCCCCTAGTCGCAGATGAGGCGGGTAGTTGAAGTTCCGCACGCTCTCGTCCAGTGGTGTGGAGGGCTCAGAGTCCATCGGCGCCTCGACGACGAGCATATTGTCCACCTCATAGCCTGCGCTCATATCTGCGCTTTCGCGGCGCCTGCGGGAGGGAAGCGGAGGGGGAGGGCCTGATTCTGCGTCCTCGCTTCGGCTGTTGGCGCTGCCATCCGAATGATGCCGGTCCGGAAGAGCAGGTGCCGGAACAGGCTTGCGCTGGGGAACGGGAATGGCCGTGACCTTGGAGCCTCGTTCAGGCCGGGGCAGCGGCGTGCCAGGCGGAGGGAGCGGCCTTCCCCTGCCCATGGGCTTGTTGAGATCCAGGGGAGGCTCCGACTCGTTGCCACCAGCGAATCCTTCTCTTCGCTTCTGCAGCGCATTCCACCCCCACTGGCGAGCTTGCGTGGCAGCGTTGGCGACGGCTGCCAACGTGTTTCGCTTGTGGTTGGGATCACCGTTTGTTGAGCCGCTCGTCATCGAGCCAGCAGTATTGGCTCGAGCGAAGAGACCCTTGGAGATGGACCCAGCGTTGCTACGGATTGAGCCTGTGTTGCTCCTGATAGAGCTCTTGAATGACGGTGAAGAAGTCGTTGTGGCCCCGTCTTCATTGTGTGCCGACTCGGACGAAGATGCCGTGCCACGCCTGGGCTGGGGCATGGGCGTCTTGTCCAGCTCCGCGTCCTTGTCGCTGTCGGTGCTATCGCCCGAGGACGGCTGCATTGAGAATTGGGCAACCGAGGCGGGGCGGCGAGGGGAGTCGACCGGCGTCTGCTTTGGGGAGTTACGAGCTGAGAGAGCGGCCATCATATGGGAGGCGTGATCTGGAGGCGACGTCGAAGGCTTGAAGACTTCCGCGTGGGCGGTATCCGTGACCGGTGCTGTTGTGCTCGAGACCGAGGGCGACCTAAGCGGACGGGGGATCGAGGTTGTTGCGGGGACCTTTGTCTCGGCACCGGTAGAGGTGCCTGCCAACGTGCTTGCCGACGTCTTGTTGGCCAGCTTCCTACCAAACAGGCCGGTGGGAGGCGTGTTGTCTGCAACGGGCGCGCTGTGACTCTTCTCCATGGGCATGAGCTCATCCTCCTGGTTCTCCGTGGTCTTCTCCGTGGTGCTTTCCAGCTGCTCCGTCGCGTCCACATCGCCCTCTTGCGCAATCTTGGTCGTGTAATCTGGGGCGGCAGCGACGGCATCATCACCCTCCCAGATGCCTCCACGCCATTGCTTGTGCTCGGTGTGGAAGAATGGAATGTCGTCCCAGAAGGGCTGGACGAGCGTTTCGGCAATAACCTCCTTGATGCGGCTCTCAATCTGGCGGAGAATCAAGGTGTAGGTGATCTGCCTGGAGCTCACGATAGGCTCAATATCCATCTCCATCTTTGGCATTGTCTGGAACGAGATCCACGCGCGGTTGCTTGGGGGTGGCTTGATCTTGAAGAAGACATGGCCCTCGAGTTTCCTGACGACAACAGCCAGGACGAGGTTGACCTCGCGGACCTTGAAGCGAGTGCCGAGATCAAGGCGGGCAGTGGCGGCGACCTCGATCCGGAAGTTGCCATTATACCTGACGTCTGCCTCCATAGCACAGTCGCCCTCAATATTGAGGTCCTTGTGACGAGGGTTGAGCAGGACGGGGGCCGAGTCTCCGGTATGAATCTTCTGGATCACAACCTCAGAAAGGAAGGCCGGCTTTTTGACACGAGAAATCTTCTTAGTGAGCTTTTCACGGATGAGGTGCTCCAGGTCCGCAGTCCGGTACAATCCAAGGAAGACACGGCCAATGATGGCATTCAGCCAACGGGTCTGCTGATGCTCCTCGGACGAATGTAGCTTTTGCACCAGGCCGATGATGTTCTTGACGTCAAACTGCTTGGGCTTGGGCGGGTTCAGGTCCGATTCGAAGAATTGTTGCTGGTTCCGGATCATGGCAAAATAAAAGTCCTCCTTAGCCGAGCTGTCTTCGGAGAAAAGGTAGAAAGGCTTGGACAGCCTGCTGTCCGGACCAACCTCGGGGCCGTCCTGGCGGCGGGTAAGCGTGAGGGCGTTGCGCTTGATGAAGAGCTCTCCTTCGGGTGTCACATCGCCGCCTGAGTATATGCTAATGTCGTGATGGGCCAGGGAGACGACATGGCGAACCTCGATCTGCTCCTCGTCGTCAAACAACATCAGATGTCCGTGCCTGTGGAGACATCTCGTCAGTTTCGATGCCGGAACACCCGGGAGAATACGAGACAAACCTCAAAACAACATAGAAAACATTGCCGGCGTTCCTGGGCCTCTGGTTCTGGGCTGCCTTGCTGTCGAGAGGCCCCGCCGCCGGCTTCCTGTCAAAGATGCTGCGGTACATGGACTGGTAGACGCTCTGGCTAGGCGCAGCAACGGTAGCAGTGCCAACGGGGGTCGCCCGCTCGATAGGCTTCGCGTTGAGCCCCATGGGGACGTATTCACGACAGACGGCAAAATAGCCCGCGGCCACCTCGCCGTCCTGCGCGTTGCTCGCCTTCTTCTGCTTGCCATAGCCTTGTTCGGCCTTGGCACCTTCTAAAGCGGTAAGATCATCCTCGGGTTGTATGATACTGTCGGGGGCGGCGGGAGCGGCAGCGGTGTTGAATGTTCTCGGGGCGCCAGAAGAGTTGCGGTACGGCAGTGTCAGGTGTGCGTGGCCCAGGACGATTCCAACGACCAGCGGAAGAAAGGTCAGTCCTCCAAAGAGGTAGGCAACCAGAAAGCTCGTCCAGCTCCCCATTGCAGAAGCGGCGTGGCTTGCGCGCTGCGGCTGCGGCGCTCCTGACTTTCTTCTTCGATACGGCGATGTCGGCTATCTGCTCCTCGGGGGCATCGGTCGGTGATGTTTGTCGGGAGGGGAGGGGGGTATTTCGCCGGAGGACAGTGTCGGATCGGTTAATGTAGTCGTCAGCGAGCAGGCGAGCCGATCATGGCCGTGACGAGGCCCGGTGGTGAAACAGGAGCAATGGCGGCTCAAAACTCAAAAGTACGGAAATAGTGCGAGAGCACCGCGGGCTCGGACAAGAGAAGCTGGTGGGAGTCGGATGTGTGTGAGGTGAGGGTACGGGAGCAGGTTGGCAGGCAAGACAGTGGACGTCCGGGCGCGGGCTTACGGCATTGGGTGGGTGTGTCCACTGGCAGTTCCAGGTGGTCACTGCAGCGTGGCGGCATTTGGACGGCCGCGTCGGAAGGCACAGGGCACCGTTATGCAGCACCTCAGGCGGATGCTGTGCCCGCCCTGACGTAGGGCGCCCCCGGGGTGTCGGTCGATCCAATAAACAGCCAGGGATCCATCATGTGATTTGCTGCCAGCTGGCCATAGCGTCCCCGCCATCCCTGGTTGGTGTTGCGGGGAAGGGAGCTTCCGATGCTGCGTCTTGGCTGCCGGTGGCCGGCACAACCACCATCTTCATTAGGTAAGCACGATGATACACTGCTCAGGCCCAAGATGCAGCCGAGGTTGTCCGCGGGCGGCCGTTGGATGGGACGAGCCCAAGTAGGTGGCGCCAGTTCGTTTGATGATCAGATAGACATGTAACAGGAGGGGGGCATGATCTCTACGGGCGATGGGAGCAACAGGAGACGCATCGAGAGGAAGAATAGGTAAATACGATAGCTATGCATTACAGTGGTGAACAGACAGTTTCTATGTGCTCGTCATTGTGATCCCTCTGGAGGGAGCGTTTTCTTTGTGAAACTCCAGCCCCGGCCAACTTGAACACCAACAAAACACGGGGTGCAGCCCCAGGCCGAGTGTCCCGCAGGACACGGTCTGACGGTGAAGGCGAAGGCGAAGGCCTCGGCTAACCTAAAGTGCTAGCCACGCTGCCGTCATCCGCGCCCTATCTGGGACGACTTGTGGGCTGCAGAGAGAAGGATGGAGATAAGGAAATGGAGTCTTCGGGGTGGTATAGGTTTCCATCGAAGTGGTGGTTGTGGACAGGAAAGAAATGCACACGTCGTGGCAAGTCGTCAAGGTCGTCGCGTCTGGCGATAGGCGTCGTAAGGATGATATCCAATTCGAAAGAAATAAGGTTGGAGGAGCGAGTGACGAGAAGGAGAGTAGGGGCGACACGGCGTGTCGTGTGTTGTTTTGTTTCTGTGGTCTCGCCGCTGGGCACTAGGCGCGGGACTTCATTGTGCTCATAGGCGTGGTTGAGGATCCCGCGTTTGAGCGTCCAAGGCTCGGACGGTGCCTCTTGGAGACGGAGTGGTGGTGGAGTGAGCCGACGTCGTGTTTACCTTCAACCTGTTAGCACATGAACTGAAGCATGGACTTCTCTGTGGAACTTACCATCGCAGCATGCACGGACGTTCTCGAGGCGATCAGCCTCTCGGTCTTGGCGCTCAATCATCTCCCGGACATCCTCGGCGCTGTCGTGCACCTCGCTGGCTTCATAAATGCTGTTGCCAGCTTGTCCGCTTGTCGAACGGCCCCGGAAGCTGGAAAAGGTGCCCGAGAGGACTTGGCTGTTCTTCCAGTACCCGCTAAGCCGGCCCAGCGTTCCTATCGAAGGCCTCTGCGGAGCGCCGGACTTGCCCGGAGTCGGTGTGAGAGTAGGAATCTCCATCGACATGTCCAGAGCAGGAGAGTTGCGTGTTGTGCGCGAGTTGTACGACGACAGGGACTGGGGCGCCACCGGCCGGTTGCCAGCCGTGACGCGCTCCCGCCCGACCTGGGGGTTGAACTCGTCAACGTCCGCCTGTGTCAGGTTGCCGACCATCTCTTCGGCGTCGTTCTGCCCCTCGTCGTTGGTGCGGAGGAGCAGGTACGAGAGCGCGTTGAACCAGGTCTCGTGGCGCTGGCCGGTTGTGCAGGTGAACTTGACGACGCGGCCGGGCGAAATGACGATAAGACTCTTGCGGTGGAGACCCGGCGGCATCGGGTTGTCGTCGGTGACGACCCTGACGGCCTCGATCGGGACGCTCTTTGCCTTGAGTGTGGAGCGGTCCGCAGCCGAGGGATCGCGATCGCTCCAGTACAGAGTGCGCGTGTAGGGGTGAACCCAGAAGTAGCGGCGGTGCCTGTTCTCCGACATCTCGCCACGGCCGGCCTTGCGCGTGTACTTCCAGAGGTACTCGCCAATCATGGTCTGGGTGATGGCCTGGATCATACGGGGGTCGGTGTTGGGGCCAAAGCCGGCGCCCTCGAAGCCCATGTTCCGGTTGCCGAAGCGCATGTCCACCTCGGAGGCAAACGATGAGATGGAGGACCGGCGGCTACGGGCCGACGCCTTGGTTGGTGAGTGAATGACGGCCGTCCCTGGGGTGATGATGGAGTTCGTCCGCGTGGCCCGCGGCGTGGGTGTGCTGATCTTGATCGGCGAGGGTGACTGGTTCCTGACGAGACTGGGTGTCCGGGGGCGCTGGTTCCTCATGGCGGAAGCCGGCCACAGAGGCGGGCCCATAACAGTGCCCGGGGCCTGGGTGCCGTTAGACGACCCAGTCCTGGCGGCCTCGATCTTCTCCTTGTGGTTCGGAGGCAGTGGCGGCAGGGGTTGTGTTGGGGCGGCACTGCTGGCGGCGCTGCCGGGCCTCTGAGAGAAGATGCTGTCGTTGTGCGGCTCGACTGAAGCCTCGCGTGAGAAGGCGGGGCTGTCTTGGCCATGAGAGAGTCGCCGGATCCGTACGGTGCCCGGAGATCCGACACTGCTGTCGATGGACATGTTCTTTTCGTGGCCCTTTGCCTTGGCCATCAACATTTGATCAATGGCGTCGGCCGTGAGGCTAGTTTGGGCGCCTTGATCCGCCATGGAGACAGATGGCTTTCGTACAGGTCGTGAGTCCATGTTGGTGGAGATCTCCTTGAAGGGTCGCTGCGACTCGGGAGTGTCGGGCTCCTTCGCGCCACTAGGCGATTGTCTGGTTTCGTCCTCCGCAATAACAGGCTCAATCGGGGCACGCCCCCTGCTCGACTTGTTGCGTCCAAGAGTGCCAAACAAGGTGTGGTCGGGGGTTCTTGGCGGAGAGCTCTCAATCATCGGGATCTCTGCGTCCCTAGGGAGAATGAAGCCATCGCGCCAGGGGCTGCGCGGGGTGATGGGCCTAGTTTCAATCGAATCGATGCTGGAGAAGGCGAAGCGAGTTGGTGTCACTGTCGGAGGCGTAGGGGGGGCAATCGGCTTGACCTCTTCGTGGGTGATTGAAGAGAGGGAGAGGGCGGGAAGAAGAGGAACGGGGTCCGCACGGGGCTCGACATCCCACGAGTTGATGTATGAGAAGCCGAGCGCAGCGGGAATGGGCTCAGGTTCGGAGATAGGCTCGATGCCTTGAGACTCGACCGTCGAGAGGGTGAGAGCGATAGGGGCAGGCGCCTCGAGCTCGGGCTCCTGAATTGGCTCGACGCCCTCGGAGAGCAGTGTTGAGAAGTTGAGGGTGGGAACAACAGGCTCGACGATGGGCTCGGCAAGAGGTTCGACGCCCTCGGAGACGAGAGAGGAGAAGGCCAGGGTCGGGAGCACAGGCACGACGACTGGTTCGGCGAGCGGCTCGACACCTTCGGAGAGCACGGAGGAGAAGCCGAGAGTAGGAACAACAGGCTCAACAGCTGGCTCCTCAACAGGCTCAACGCCCTCGGATGCCAGGGAGGAGAAGCTAAGGACGGGAACTTCTGGCTTCACTGCCGGCTCGGCGAACGGCTCAATGTTGTGCTCCCAGAGCGGCGAAATGCTCAGAGTAGGAGGCAGCACCATCGGCACCTCGGGTTCTGCGCGAGGCTCGACCTCCTCCGACATCAACGGAACGAATGCCAGGACCGGCGCAGGGATGACTGCGGGAAGGACCTCTGGCTCCGTGACAGGCTCGACCGCCTCGGACAGGAACGTCGACAACGAAAGGGTCGGGGGTGCCGGAGGTGCCGGAAGCTCGATCGCGGGTTCGGCGATGGGCTCAACAGACTCGAAGACGACTGTCGACATGGAAAGGCTGGGGGGTGCTGGAACCTCAAGTTCAGGCTCAGCAACAGGCTCGACCGTCTCGAAGACGACGGGCGACAGAGACAGGCTCGGGGGCTCGATGGCAGGTTCGGCCTTGGGTTCGAGAGACTCTGAGAGAAGAGGCGAGAGGCCGAGGACCAAAGGCTCCGGTGTGAAGACGGGCTCGGCAATGGGCTCGACGACCGAGGAGACGACCGGAGAGAAGCCCAGGACAGGCACCGGCGGGATGACCTCCGGCTCAGCCACGGGCACCACGTCCACGGACAGAACGCTGGACAGGCCGAGCACAATGGGCTCCGGTGGAGGCACCTCGGGTTCGCTAATGGGTTCGACCTGCTGGGAATCGAAGGTCACGAATGACAGAGTCGGCGGGATGGGAACAACCTCAGGTTCCGCCACGGGATCGATGATGAGCTGGTCGAGGGCAGCGTAGCCGAGGACGGGGGCAGGAACCTCGATGGCCCTCTGCATGGTTGGCGGAACAGGGAACTGGGCCAGGCTCCTGGTCATATCAGGATCGTGCTGAGCACCAGCGTCGCTGTACGTCGACAGAGGCCTCGAAGACGACTCGTCGTGCTCGGAGTAGGCTCCGCCAGGGGCGATGACCGACTCCATGGTCCTGGGTCGTTGTGAGGAAGCATCGGTGACGGGAGACTGGAGGTAAGCCTCAAGAGGCTCCGTCATCGTGCCAGAGTCGACCATGGCAGGGCGAACGGGACCGGCGCCAGGGATCTGCAAGCCGGCAGCATCCTTCTTGACAGGATCGGTCATGATACCGCTGTCGACCATGGGCATGTTAGGCAGGGGAGGTACGGCGGGTATCGAGCCGGTGCGGCGGCTGATAACGGAAGCGGGAGTCATGGACCTCCTGCTCCGGCTAGGAGTGTTGGTATTGACCGACTCATCATCGCTGCCCTCGAGCTCAGCAAGCTCGGCAAAGAGACTCTGGCCGCCTTGCTGAGGAGTGCTGGCGGCGCTGCCTGACACGAAGCTGGCCGGACTGCTCTGGAAGGCTGGCTCCTCGCTAGGTTGCCTGGATCGCCTGTTCAAAAGACCGCGGCTGAGCTTGAGGTGAATCTTGTGCTGTTGTTGGGCCACAGGCGTTTGGAGTTCGTTGAAGTCATAGTCTTCATCGCCTGATGTCGAAGCCGTGCTGTGGAAGGAGTTGCGGTTGCCGGCGAGCAGCAACGGGTGAGGCCTCCTAGACCGCGCCCTGGATGGGCTCTCCGTCTCCGTCTGGACATCGTCGTCAGAGAACTCCTCGGCACCCGTCTGGAAGTCCTCCGTTTCAGTGCCACGCTCGTTAGCCGTCTCGAAAGCGGCGTCGCTCGTCTCGTTGGCTGTGTCGAATTGGTCGCTCGTGTCGGTGGTTTGGGGGTATTCGCCAATGGCGGGCTTGCGGCCAGTGGGTGTCGAGTGCGTTGGCGAACCTCTGGGGCTGCCTCCGTCGTGCTCTTCCCAGTCGGGGTCGTCAAGGAAGACCTCGCTCTTGGCGGTCCGCAGGCTACCCAGGAGGCCCCTGGAAGGCTTCTTGAACTCCTTCGAGTCAACCTTACGGCTTCGTCGGTTGCCAAGGCCACCAGAGTCACTGCGTGCCCTCTCGAGCTCGTCGCGGCTGTCCTGGAGCATGCGCTTGAGCTCGAGCTTTTCGGTCTTTTCACGGTGAAGCTGCGAGCGCTGGCTCTGGATGGTGCGCTGGGCGTGGAGGAGGGACGTCTTGAGGGTCTCGGACTCCAGCATGGAGTGGCGGGGGGTGAACTTGACGGGCGAAGGCGGCGGTGAGTGCTCGGGAGTCACGTCGTCGGCTGCGGTCTGGAAGTCTTCGTCACTCATGCCTGAGTTTGCGTCACGCTCGAGGGCGCGACCGCGCTGGGAAGAGAAGGCCCTGGCGAGCTCCTGGTTCTGGTTTGTCAGGTCGTCGATCTTCTTCTGCAGAGTAGTCCGCTCCGTCTCGGCGAGGGCGGCGCCGCGTTTGGCGGTGCCCAGCTCAATGTCGTGCGCCTTGACCATGGCCTCGTGCTCCTCGAGCAGCTTGGCGTGGGAGAGCTTGGTTTCGTCGAGCTCCTTTTGGGCCTGGTTCTTCTCGGCCTGGAAGATGTTGACAGACTGGGAGAGCTTCTTTTCGCGATCGGCGCTCTCCTTCTGGTTGGCGATGAGCTCGTGGATCTGCGTTTCGAGGTTCCAGTTTTCGTCCTTGTAGCGGTGCTCGCTCTCGTCCAGAGTCTTGACGCGCTGCTGGAAGCCCTCGGCCTCCACCTCGAGGCGCGAGTTTTCCGTCTTGATGTCGCGCATTTCTTCATCCTTCTCGGCGAGCAGGGCCTGGAGGTTGCGGACCTGGGCGAGCAGGGAGGTGCTAATTTCGGCGGCGAATTCGATATCGTGGACGCGGTTGGTCGGCTGGTTCCGTATCTTACGGTTCGGGACGCTGAGCTTCGTGGGGGAACCGGTGGCCTGACTCTCGAACTTGGAGGGACTGACGGATCGCTGTTACAGACAGGTCAGTCGAGATGTCGCAGGATGGCCAGGAAGACACAAACTTACCCGCCCGCCACGGCCTTCGGGGACATAGGGCGATCCTCCAGCCGTCTCATTGCTTGGGATCCTCTGCTTTGGCAGGAACGCGCGCGCAGTCTCCCTTGCCACGTCGTTGTACTCCTTTTCGATCTCGCTGAGCTTCACGCGAAGCTCGGGAGTTAGTTCTCCCTCGGCCTGGAGCTGCTCGACATCCTTGAGGCGCTCCCTCAGCTCCTTTTGCTGCTGCACGAGTGCGGTGCCCAGCTTCCCAGCCTCTGCCATGCGACGTTCCGTCTCGGCCAGGTGGGCCTCGAGGGCGCGCTTCGCCTGGCCTGGCGAAGAGGTAGGACTCAGGGCGAAGAGCTGGCTGTCAAAGTTGGAGTAGCGTTGTTGTTTTGGGGCTGTAGGCGAGACGAATGGGTCGTTCTGGCCGCCCGCGTCGGCGGGCGGCAGAAATGGCCGGTCGGCAAAAGACGACGCCATGATGGGCTGGCTTGACGTCGGTCGTGTTTACAATCGGCTGCCGGTCGGAACCATTCGGTGAGGTTTGTTTGTGGTGTTTGTTGGACTTGATTGGGGTCCAGTTTCGACGGTCGTTCTTGCTAGCGACCCAGGAATTGCGCCCGTCGGCTGATAAGACGGGTTTCGTGCTTTGTCGTAGGGAGCACGGGAAGAAAACACAGAGGCCGGTGAAACAAGTTCGGCCAACGCAGAGACGGCGCGTGGGAAAAAGAAAGCAGGAAATGCAGCAAGCGAATGAGCACAGGTGCGGGAAAGGGGAAGAAGAAGGAATTCGAAGGATGGCCGGGTGGTGCCGTAGGAAGAAACGACCGATGGTTCGGGGGTTTCGTTGTAGGATTAAAGGTCCAGCTGGAGTGGACTGGACGACAGGACGTCAGGTTGTTGACGATGGTCGGGTCGGGGTGTTGGGGTGGAATGCGCGGGCGCTGGTGAGGTAACGGCCCAAATATGCGTGACGCGACCGAGGCCGTACTATTGTACCCTCATGCCGCCGCCGACAGTAAGAAGGAGCTTGAAAGTCTGGGGCGTCCAGATACGAAAGACGGAGCGGAATGGCCTGCCGAATTTGTTCTGGAACTGTCTTGCCTGCGCGTGCCGTGAGTTGGGGCGGCGAAGACAGGACAACAGTCGCTCTTTAAAGTTGTTAGGGCGTGAGCTGTTGCTGTTGCTGCTAGCACTTCCAGGCTTAGGTTGTTGTAGATCAGAC
The DNA here is from genome assembly GCA_014635975.1 of Plectosphaerella sp. P0831. Classification (NCBI taxonomy): domain Eukaryota; kingdom Fungi; phylum Ascomycota; class Sordariomycetes; order Glomerellales; family Plectosphaerellaceae; genus Plectosphaerella; species Plectosphaerella sp. P0831. Next base: position 64,434 of record JACAFV010000110.1, on the reverse strand, counting down.
GGCAACCACTCAGAGCGTCGATCCGGGCGACAATGCTATTCTTCCTAGACGTCGGTCGTCGTACAACGGCCCAGGTGTTTCGGGAACGCGAAGCAAGAAGAGATTAAAAACGGAGGAGATGGTCGAATAAACACGTGAAAAAAAGAGAGAGACAAGAAATTGGTCGGGGGAAGGAGCCTGGACTGGTTGGTGTCTTGTCGTGATTCAAGAACCGCTGCAGCAGGCTATCACTTCCATCCGCGTCGTCGGTGAGGTTTTGCCGGACGGGAGACGAGGGCGGACCGTGGGCAAGGAAGGGAGGGGAAGGGAGAGAAGAGGGAGGGGAAGAAGAGGGTGAATGAAGGTGGTGACGCGAACGGTGGTGAGCCCTTCGGAGCTTCACACGCAGGGCAGATTGCGGGTGGCCGCCCAGTCCACCCTCGCGACAGACACACACAGACACAGACGCACGCACGCGCACCCTCCAGCTTCTTTCCCAGTGCAGAACCTTGCAGTAGTTTTCGCAGGGGATCCAATGTCAACGAGCAAGGTACACAGGTGGGCGCTTGTGGGCCATTGGGGAGCTTGGCCAGGGTCCGCCTTGGGTGTAATCTGCCAACTCAATGCACCACATCCACAAGCTCTATTTGTGTCTGGTGAACGCACCGGCCAGCAAGCACCAGCACACGGGGAGCGAGGACTGCTGCATACCATTTTATTGCCGATGATATCACTTCTTCCCGATGGCCACTCCGTTTTCTCTGGGCATCCGGGGAACAAGTCTAGCCCGTCCTGAATTTCTTGAACCGCTTGCTTCTTCCATCGCGGGTCTGCTCACCGCCAGACCTCATGTCACGGGTGGCTCGGTTCTTCTAAGCGTACATGCGGCTTCCTGCAGTCCCAAGGGGGAGCGGCATCACAAGCTGCACGTCACTGTGCCCTGGGTCACCCAACGGAACTAGAGAAGACAGAAAGTAAACAATGGCTCTGACGACTGACGACTAACTGCGCCCCGCGTGTAGCATCAGCGTGAAGCATCACCGAACGAGATGTAAACACGCTGGTAAGCGCCGGGCCGGCTCCATCTCGCCATCGCCAGTCATCGACTGCTGGCCACTCGAAAGGCTGTTCTGCTCACGAAGCCCAAACAAATAAACAAATGCCGTCTAATAAAAAAAGGGCGCTAGTCTGTCCAAGGTGCCGGGCCTGGTCCAATCGTTCACCTGACCATTGTGCAACCGCTAGACCTGTTCGGGATGGCTCTTGGAAGGGTCGCGCCACTTCAGGTTTGTCAGCCACATGTAGGTGTGGCTTGATGATGAAGCTTAGCATCATTCTGAGCAGTCGATCGCAAGCAGCTCCAAAAGTAGCTGGTCCCATACCAACCGACTGGCAAACTCTTCCTCCGATACCAACAATCGCAATGCCATCTGACGCAGAGACCGAGCCCGTCGCAGCGCCCGTGGCTGTCTTCAAGCGCCGCGGCGCAAAGGGCAAGGCCAACATCCGCAAGCGCGCCGCAACACCACCACCAGCCAACAGCGACTCCGATTCGGACTACTCCTCCTCAGAAGATGAGGCCGGGCACCGCGTCAAGCGGAGAAAGAAGACGGCGACCGTCACGGCCACATCGAAAGACCACGTCACGAGAGACCGGGATCTGGCCGCGACTCCCTTTGCCGCCGACCGAAACGCCGCCATGTCCACAGGCAACGATGCCACGAAAGCCAGCAACTGGTTCGACGAGGGATCGAAAAATGAGCTTTCTGCAAAGAACCTACTCGGATCGACGCGGCCAGGTGGAAAAGCACAAGATGCCGCCCCGGATGGGACATACAAGGGCCTCGCCAACCAAACTTCCTTTATCCAGAAACGGACAGATGCGCCCAGTCGGACAGTTGGACCGGTGAAAGCGCCTACCAATATCAGAACCATCACAATTACAGATTACGCTCCGGACGTCTGCAAGGACTACAAGCAAACCGGTTTCGTAAGTTGCCCCCGACCCTCCTTGAAACCTCAAGAAACACTGCTAACATGTATTCTTTCTCTAGTGTGGCTTCGTAAGTACTTCAATGTTCCATATTAGATCATCTGCGTGAGACTGAAACTAACACATCCTAGGGCGACAACTGCAAATACCTACATGCTCGAGAGAGCGTCCTTGCCGGCTGGCAACTCGACAGAGAATGGGAAAACGTCTCCAAGGGCAAGAAGAACATGGGCGGCACAGTCGTAGCAGACGCCAACCGAACAGCCAAGGGCGACGACGACATGGACGCAGAGGATGAAGCGCTGCTCGAGAGCATCCCCTTTGTCTGCATCATCTGCAAAGAGTCGTACAAGGCGCCCATCGTCACAAGATGCGGGCACTATTTCTGCGAGCCCTGCGCCTTGAAACGGTATCGGAAGGACCCCAGCTGCGCCGCCTGTGGAAGTGGCACAAACGGCGTGTTCAACTCTGCATCCAGACTCAAGAAGCTTCTGGAACGGAAGAAGGAACGGGCGGCAAAGCGGCGCCAGGAGGCGATTGACGCAGGGGAGGAAGTCAGCGATGAAGAGGATGAGGAGTGACGAGGCTACACGATAAATGCCAAGCAAGCAGGTCCTGAATGACAAGAATCTATTGCCTTCCAACACTTTCAACCCGTGACATGTCTTTCCCGTCCCCGTGAACGATGCTAACGTGACGTGCCTGGCGATAAGATAAGATAAGCCTTACGCCCCCCCCCTCCTGTCCTCCACCCGCTCGTCAGGCGACCCCGCCATGATCGCCGCAGCATCGAGCTCCCTTACGTAGCACACCTGCTTGCCTCATCCAGGCCGTGTCTGCCTGCTTCTCCGAAACCGCTTCCATCCGATACCATCATCAACAGTCATAACGACACATTCCGAACAAGACACCCAAACGACATATCTACCGTACCTACACCCCAGCCCGAACCCAACCCAACCCAACCCAACCCAACCACCACAACCCCAAAGCTAGGAGCATCACCGCCATCATGAACCTGCTCTACTCCACAGTCAACACCCTGCGGGACAGGTACACGCCCGTAACACACAAATCAACCTTCCGCCAGTCCGGCCAAATCACCCCCGAAGAGTTCGTCGCCGCCGGCGACTACCTCGTCTACAAGTTCCCCACCTGGGCCTGGGGCGACGCCGACGAACCCTCCCGCCGCGCCAACTACCTGCCCCCCGGCAAGCAATACCTCATCACGCGCAACGTCCCCTGCAACCGCCGCCTCAACGACGACTTTGCCGGCGACGCGGGCCACGAGGAGGCCGTCGTGGAGGGCAAGACGGGTGGCGNGGTGGCGCCGACGACGACGAGGGATGGCTGCGCACAGGCGGTCTGTCGAGCTCGCAGCCCCTCAAGGCACGGGATGTGCGGACTGTGGATGATGCTGGCAATATTGGGGAGAGCGCCACATTAGACGATGATATTCCCGATATGGAGGATGAGGATGATGATGAGGCGATCATCCGGGACACCAGCGCCGACGGCCAGGATGGGTATGCCGCCTCACCTTCCCCCCTGTTGACAAACACTAACATCTCCATCCACAGCGGCCGCCGCACCTACACACTCTACATCATGTATTCCTCCTATTACCGCACCCCACGACTGTACCTGTCCGGCTACCTCGCCAACGGCGGCCCCCTCCCCCCCTCCTCCATGATGGACGACATCATGGGCGACTACAAGGACAAGACCGTGACGCTCGAAGACTTCCCCTTCTTCGCCAACAACATCAAAATGGCCAGCGTCCACCCCTGCAAACACGCCTCCGTCATGCGCACCCTCCTCGACCGCGCAGACGCCGCTCTCCGCGTCCGCCGCGAGAAGCTGCGCGAGGGCAAGGCCGTCGGCGACCACGGCATGGAAGGTCTCGTCGACGAGCTCGGCAAGCTCGACGTCAAGGATGCCGCCGCCGCTGCTGAGAAGGAGGGCGATGAGTGGGAGGAGGTTCAGCAGAGTGATGTTGATGAAGCCGAGGTTGCCATTCGCGTGGATCAGTACCTAGTTGTCTTCCTCAAGGTGAGAAACCCCTTCCCCTTCCTTGCATAAACCCATACTAACGATTCTCAGTTCATGGCGAGCGTCACCCCCGGCATCGAGCACGACTTCACAATGGGCGTCTAGTCCGGCATAACTTCTCTTCTTACGAGTAAACGGTACGGCGTTTCGGTTTAATTTCATCGGTGCGGGGGGGGGACCCATGCAGGAGTTGTCATTGAGGAGGCCGACCCCAAGGGCGGTGTTTCCGGGGACAGGGTGCCTGGCGGCATTAGATGTCCCTTGTATTTTCGAGCCTTTATCAGGCAATATCATGTAGGCAGATGTGCTTTCAAGTGGCGCACCTGCAGCAGCTGAAATGATGAGGGAGACGACTCTCTCAACATTTTGATCCTCTGTCATGCACGCACACACCGGTCTCAAGCCTACGCCAAACGAAGCATACCTACTCGCCCATTAGCGATGACCTGCCACTCCGAGTCGGCAATGCCGGCACACCAGGAACCCGTGGAGCTCAGCACTCGTACACCCTGCAGCTGTGCCCCCACGCCCGACACTGGTCAGGAGGGGCTGTTGAGGGGCCTGTTTGAGCCACTTACGTCGCCGGTGGATGGACCTGCCACACACAGCCAGGGACTTTGTTCCCAAGCGCAAGCAGCATGTATCGTGTACATCGACATGGAGGTGCTTCATAGCTGACAAATGACCCTCGCTGTAGCGTTTGTAATCACGCGTGTGTCCGTGCCAAATGCAATCATCTCATGTGCGTTCTATTCTTCTGGAAACGGGATGAGGCGGGCAACTAAAGAGAGCGTTCTTTTCGACGCAAAGGTGAACCGCCGCCGTGTGCGAGCAAGCAAATGGGCCATGCCTAAATGCAGGAGAAGCGCCGCGAGCCATATGTCGTGCCCATAAACGCCAGCCGAGGGAGCAGAGGGGATACGATCCAAGATGCTCGACCTGATTACCACAACGAGGCCCCAGTCCGTCCGGGGCCCACAACAAACAAACAACAGCAACAACAACAACAACGTTCATTCATAATATCGTACCGGGGCCCTCCAGACGATTAGTAGCCCGTCTGGCCGGGCATCTTGCCCAGCGAGTGGCCGTGGCTCACGAGGGGCAGGTGATTGTGGCAGAAGATCTTCTTCTGTCCGTTGACGCGTGTGGCGCCCGCCTTGGAGGCGTCAATGTACTTGGCCGGGTCGTCGTAGCTGTCGACCTGGCAGCACTCAATGTTCTTGACCCAGCGGTGGTTGATAATCTCCGAAATGGTCGCGCGCTTGGTCGGGTCGGGGTTGAGCATGGTGAGGAGGATCCTGCGAAGGGCGGGCGGGCTGATGAACCCGTCAAAGGGGACGAAATAGGGGTAGTCTGTATCGGTGATGCGGGCGTCCTCCCCAGGGTGCTTGGCGTTCCACTTGTCCCACTGCTTCACGAAGATGTCGTACTGAGTAGAACCCGTGTTGACCTCGGCACGCTTCCAAATGTTGGCGCCAAAGGTGAGGAAGATCATGATAACGGCCGAGCCCCAAACATCCATGCCGCGGGGGTCGTACTGTGTCTTCTTGGAGAGCACCTCGGGGGCAATGTAGGGCTCGCTGCCACAGATGCCCGGGGAGCAGAGGCGCAAGTCGCACATGTTCTGACCACACTGGCCACCCGCCTCTCTCAGACCTGGGTGAGTACCCGAGAAGACCTCGGACACGCCAAAGTCGGTGATCTTGAGCTTGCTCCCGTTAGTGATGAGGCAGTTCTCAAGCTTGATATCGCGATGGGCAATGCCGTTGCTGTGGAGGTAGTTGACGCCTTGGACGACCTGCTTGAAGAGGCAGAGACGGTCGCCGGCGCGGTCGGGGCTCTTGAGGTAGCCCTTCTCGACCAGCTGGAAGAGGTCGCCGTCTGAGCAGTATTCCATGACATGGTTCCAGCGGCCATGGTCGGTGCACAGTTGAATCGTCTCGACAATGTTGGGGTGGTGAAGGCTCTTGGCGATGCTGTACTCGGATTTGACCTTCTTTTCGTAGTCTTCAGCCGACTCGGCCTTGGACTTGTTGAGGAACTCCTTGACGGCGTACAGCTCGTTGGGGAAGCCCTTGCGAGACATGAGCGTGACCTTTGAGGTAGCGCCCTTGCCGAGATGCTTGCCGTGGCGACCGAAGAACTTGTTCTGATATTCGTAGTCGATCTGGAGATCAGCGACCTCGACGTGGAAGTCGTCGGGGAGACTGATACTGAGACGGCGAGACTTGACACCGACTCCGGCGTCGGCCATTTGAGGCCATGGCGAGGGCTCAATGTGCAGACCCATGTGGTGGTGGTGGTGGGTGACCTCATTGGATTGCTGGTCGGATTCGTAGCTGCGTCTCCGACCAAAGTGCCTCTTCTTGGGCTGCTTGTCCTTGCCAGGGGAGGCGCCATTTCCGCCAAAGTTGACGGCGCGGCTGCGGAAGGCCAGGCCGGTGGAGGCCCGGTTCTTCTTGAAGTCGTCAGGGTTAGGCATGAGGCCGCCGTTGGGCTTTTGTACGGTGCTTGCGTTGGAGTTGGTGTAAGTCTTGGTCATCTCCAGCGGTGATGTAGGAGAGGGGGGCGTGTTGGAGCGGGTGGTGGTTTGCGATGTGTTCAGGGAGAAATCCGCGCGGGCGTCTTTTCTGCGGGTGTCATTGAGTGTGGCCGTCTCCGAACCCCCATTCCCATTGTACATTGGGCTGCTAAAGGCCATTTCAGGACGAGTCGTCGCCGAGGTCGAGTTTGTTCTTCTGAACAGGTTGGAGACGCTCCGCTTAAAACTATGGGTAGAACCGCGAGTGCTGCGGCGTGAGATGTTGCCAGGGGTGGGTGTTGTGGGTTCTTGGTCAGCAGCGGGCTGTGGTGGCGGATCGTTCGGGTTCTCGGCAGCGTTAGCCTTAGCGCTGGGGGTCAAGGACGGAGCGGCGTCGGAGACGGCGGACGAGTCGAGGATGACCGATTTGACCGAGGCGGTGGGCTGATGATAAGGATCCGAGGTAGGGGCGGCGACGGCAGCGGAGGCGGCCTGGTTGTGATTGAAGTTAGGCTTGTCCGGCGTGGGAACGGTGGTGAACTCTTGCGACTGCCTTACGTCGACGGGGGTAATGGGTTCGTTTGGCGATTCGGTGCCCGTCTCATCGCCTTCCAGGATGGGGCTAGCGAGGTCCGTGGGGAACTGGCGGGGAGAGGAGGAGAGCGGCACCGAGTTGTATTTGCGTATAGCCAGGAGAGAGTCGTCATCTGCGAGCAAACGTTAGGGGATGGTCCGGTGGTTATAGGTGTAGCGAATTGAACACGGGGTGTCGTGATGCTTGGCGATGGTCACGTGGAGGGGGGTATGGGAGGGGAGGGGAGGAGAGGGACAAGGATGCTGAAGGGTGTGTGTGGGTGGTGTGTAGGAGTGGTCAAGCCATGACGCAAGGTGCGTCGGGTGGACAAGGAGAATGCAGCACACACCTGAGGGCACGCTCGTGGAGAGCTGCGTCCCGTTGGTCAAGTTGGCCGAGACGCTCATGGTTGCGGATTTGGAGATTGGTTCGCCCGAGTTGGGGAAGAAAGCAGGAAGACTCGGACACCCTCGCACTGACGGGGCAGGTGCGTGCTGGATTGGATTTGGGGGGATCGGTGGTGGTGGCGCGGGCGGGCGGCCGGCGGGTGGTTGAGAGGTCTTCTGCTGCTGCTGCGGCCGACAGTCTGGGGCTTCAAACCCAAGGGGATGGTCGTCGGGGGACGGGAGCGAAGAAGAGAAAAAGAAGGACGGGACGGAGACGTCGAGCGGAAATCCGGGCAAGCAAACTTCAAGTAGCCGAGACGGAACAAGACGTGATCGTTATCTGGACGGGCGCTTGCTTGTCTCCTAATCCAAGTTGTTGGGTCCGGGCCGGTCTGGCTGGAGGGGTCTGCTGGACGAGAACGGCGTCACCGACAGCCTGGAGGAGGGGCTGGAATGCCTGGGAGCTGTCGCCGGAGAATTGATGGACAGGACGGGCCTGTGTTTGTGTGTTGGTTCCGAGACAACTGGAAGGCCGCCTAAGCAAGTGGGTTTGTCGAGCGAAAGGGAAAAAGAGAGAGGTTTTCGAGTGGGACGGAAGAGTCTATCCCATTTCAGAGATCAAAAACTTTTTTCCTCGGCGCGGCGACGAGAGGTTTCCGTAGGTGCTTGGTTGTGTGTCGAGGCGCCTCCGAGTGGGGAGCTGGCTGCAGGTACAAGAGGTACGGCGAAGGTTTGCTGGGAGAGCTAAACCTTGAGGTGTGAGTCCGAGGTACCGCGGTGAGGCTTGCTGAATCACCCAACTGCACTGTACCAGGTAGGCAGGCAGGTGTTTGTCAAAGTGAGGAGGTGAAGTTGTATTCGGGGGGGTTGTCNGGGGGAAGACGTGGGAGATGGGGGATCCGTGGGAGAGAAGAGAGCAATGAGTGATTAAAGGGCAATTCGGCGCAATAAACGAGGGCGCGGACAGGACACACGGCCGGACCGGCGGTCATCCAGCGATGCAGGCGGACCAGAATGCCGGGGACACTACGGGGGCTTGGGATGGGGGCCTCACAGTGCCCCTCTTCGCTCTTGCAGCGCCCGTGGAGAACCCGGGAAAGTACCAGGGCCGCCAGATATTGGAGGCGCGGGTACTTTACGGGAACAAAGTACGTACAAGTACGTGATCGCCGGGGTATATCCAGGTATCTCTTTTCCGTCCTGACGCGCAGCGATGACACTGGCTCGACTGGGGGCTGGGAATGGGAACCGGGACCGGGATTCGGGGGGCGCGATTTTTC
>JACAFV010000110.1:44654-55630 GCA_014635975.1 Plectosphaerella sp. P0831 | reverse complement strand
GCCACAGTGGGATGGGGGATGGGGAACGGTGGGATGGATCGATCTCGCAACTCGGCGTCTCTTCTCTTGTTGGCGAACAGCACCCACTGGGCCCCCAAGGGTCGTGCGGTGGGCGACCCGCAATAATTACGTCGATGCAAGGCGCTTTTCGACACTGAGGGATCGCCCGCCTCGGATGCTGCAAGTGGCAGGCCTGATGCTGGGGCTAGCAGCGCGGGTGACATGCTAGCAGGTTTGAGGGTGTGAGGTGAGGTCCTCGCGAATACCTGCTTCGTCTGGCATTGTGGATAGTCCATTGACGAGGCACTCGGTCTCGATACACGTCAGAAAAGGGACATGCTCAATTTGTTCGGTTTCGTGTCGTGCATCTTCAGCTTTCCAGCGTCCAGTCCCGAGTCGCCCGCCCTTGGTCCGGTCCGGTTCGTTCCTTCCTCCCAGAATGCCCCCGTGCCTGCACTGAACAGTGCCCGCCTGAAGCACCAACAGGCCCCTATGGGCGTCAATTCACCCCACTAAAGTCGCTTTCGCGCCAATGAACACCGTGCATTGACTTCGGCAATGCGCCCGGCCCTTTCCAGGAATTGGCAAGGCTTATTCCTGCCGTTCAAGTTTCTCTCCTCTCCTCTGCCCGATACCTGCACAAGCACCTCGCTCCCGTCGCTCAACCTCGGGACCTGGCCTGGGCGCGCGCATCTCGGACTCGGCCTCTGGAACATCAGATGACCGCTGCGGCGCTGCCCTGGGAGATGGTTTCTCCGCCTTGGCTGTGCAACCTTCTTCTGCTCACTTCCAACCGCCCGAGCCGCCAAGCCTGACGTTTCCACCGAGGAATTCTAGCGAGCGACTCACAGCCTGCACAGCGCCTCTCTGGCATGTCGCGTCCGAGTCGCTCCCGAGTCCGTCATTCTCCGGCGTGCTTATTTTTGGCGCACGGGCGACGGACGACAGGAGGACAAGCCAGGGGATCCTGCACCGCCGAGACAACTGAAGCTTTGTGGGGATGTGATGCCACGCCTGCATGATCTCTTGGAAAGTCTTGGAGCGACCGAAGCGAGCCACTGGTCGTCGTCCTTATCAGCCGGATGTCCGCTGGCAGGTAGACAACCAACCTGCCGTTTGCCCGTCGAACCAGCCATCCAGCCAGCCGCGAGGATGTGGCGGCATCGTCAGATCTCTTCGTGCATCCATCCACGTCCCTTGGCCCGACAGGAACCTGGAAACCACTGTCACAGAACCCACTCAACAACCAGCCATCCTTGTTTTGACCCTCACCGCCTTGACCATCTGCCTGGACGATACCTAAAAACCCACTCACGATGTGGTAATCATTTCATCGACACTCACGGGGTCCAGATTGTGCCGCACGGGGTCGGTCCTCGAAACGGGCAGTCGAATCTCCTGCACCGGACAATTCGTCACGACTGACAGCCTGCCCCCGGGTATCGGCAACCTCGCTGCATCCAAATCATCAATCACAGCGACCCTGGCCTGAGCACAGCAGGCAGCTACTCAAGCTGCAGGCTTCGAGTCGCAGGGCTGAACATCTCAGCGTTCTTGATTGGACCCTACGGCAGATTCGGCACGCTATTCAGCCATCTGCAGCATCTTGACCATCCAGTCCTCGCCGTTTCGGGTTGCGTTTCGAGCTCGTTATCTTGACCAGTTCACCGCAAAAGTCATTCACAAGTAGTCGGAACATACTCAGCAACTTCGGCTGATGCCCCCAAGAGTTCGGCCTGGTGATCAACTGGCGGGCCGTCCATCTCCAAGGAGAAAAACAAATCAAACACGCTCACCACGTCCACGGTTTCCAACTACAACTCCAACAATGAGGTCATGCTCCATCTCCGCGGTGACCCCTCGCCCTCCATCCACGCACATGGGTAGCTCGCGCCCTGTGATACGAGAGCCCCTCCCCCGGCTTTTCCTCGCCCACTCCAAACTTGTTCAGAAACGTCAAACGCTAAACTCGCCCAACTCAAGGTTATCGACCCACGGGCGCCGCAATCAAACGATCAGCAGTTGTCGAGATTTACTATCTGATCTCCAGCTCGGAGTGGCCGATGGCGCCGGCTTGCCACGCGCAACCCTCTTGCCCCTTCTTATTCCCCTCGGGTGGGATCTCGAGATGAACTTTGTTCTTCCTAGTGCTCCCCCAATTCGTGATGTTGTACAGGGTACAAACTACAACCGCACACCCATCCATCCATCACACATCCCGCGGCGCCTATTTAGCACCGGTGCACGGTGCTACACACCCGTGGGAGAGAACGCGGGGTTGACCGACAATAAAGCCGCGCGCACTTAGGCGGGAGCGTGCCAGACGGGCGGTCCATCGCAGCGGCCTGGACTCGTCAAGGTTTACGCCGGGCCACTACTTGCCACGCGTAAGGTAAGCTGAAGGGCCTGAGGTCGAACGAGACCTCACGATGGATGAAGAATTGGGCAAGTCGACGATATCAGTGGTCGGGACCGAGTCGCCCCTTGCACAAGCCATGTGAATGCAACCCACCACACGTCCGGGCAAAGCCGAAGCGAGAAGCTTGGCTACGCAGCTATCGAGGATGGCATTGATCATCGAGTTATCGTGGCGGCTTCTCATGAACCCCGCACTTTATGTGCTGCAGCCGAGTGACAATGCGACCAATGGTTCCAAGTGGGCGGCGCATGTTGCAGTCGGCTGGGCCAGTTGTCACATCGCTAGGACATTCGAGTCCGGGGCCACTCGGGAAAACTCCTGTCAAGATGTGCTGGAATCTGGCGACGAGGTGCTGTGGAAAAGTCCATACTTGAGGAAGCCAAACAAGTCGTCTTCACTGACCAGGCCAATTGGACCTTCGGCGTGTGCTCGACTTCCTACTGGGGAATTTATCCTGCAGTGTATCGTCGTCATATGCAGGCAAACGTCAGGGCTTGCGCGACTGTCACACGGCCGAACGGGCGATCATATGACTGATGCCCTCAGATTGAAGCATCACGTGCACTTGGAGGCCCTCCAACGACATGTCTATCGTGTACATGTCAATACCAACGCTGAGATGAACGTACATTGGAAGTTACACACTCTTTCGCGAGTATCATATGCCGACTATCAGCCGGTCTACCTATCTATTTGAACGATGACTGGCTAGCTATTTGGATAGACTGACAGTGCGACAAGGCATCAATTCTCAGAACCCTGTGGTTGAACCCGTGGAAATACGTCGGCATGTGATTGTCAGCCTGCTGAATTGGATGGAAGAACGCCGCCCTCATGACCGATGATATATGAAAGCCTCGTCGAGACTAGGTTTACTGGACCAGAGCCAGTGAGAACCAAGCGATGTTTTCGTGCATTTTCACAATGGCCTGGTGGACGATGTGAACCTTATCCCACCTTCCACCCAGTATGTACTTCCGCATTCCGTCTCACTCCCCGAGAATAGATTGAGAACAACGTTAGTTTACATGTCATCGCTTCGATGGAAAAGTCTTAGATGCTGCCAGCTCCCGTCGACGAGACCCAAGCTGCCATCACTTGCAGCTGAAGCTACCCCGGCCGATATACGAAGCTGACCGCAGACGAAGAAAGTCATCAAAGGTATGCTTTTGAGTTATAGAGGTAATCCGATCATCGAATCCTGAGCACTAACCGATACGCGCAGCCTGGTTTGGATAGATTTACCAAGACACAACTTTTTGAAGCTTCCGGAACTACCTCTGAGATGAATCCCCTGAGCTCATTCACCAGCCAGAATGTCTGCGTTGGTTTCCGAGTCGAAGTTCACGACCAGTATCCCGACGAGGGACACTGGATGAACAACAGCACATTCACCCCTGGAGGCAACACGATGCCACGCAACCCATGGTGCGCTCTGAGCAAGCAAGCAGTATTGGATCACTGCAACTGGAACTGCCGTGAACGTGGGCCGTTGATCTCCTTCTTCACTTCGTGGCATCTCGCCATGAGGAAGCGAGACTATTACATCAAAAATCACGCTCGACATGTGGTTGTAATGGCCGTCTGGCTGTTTGGCCGAGAAGTGGTACTAGCGGAGAACTTCGCTGTATTCCACAGCTTGGACGCGTCTTATCATCGAGACGAAGTTTTGCTCGTTGGCGGAATTTGCGACGACGACTATCGCATCCTCTTCATGACTTCAGGAACCGAGCCCCTCGAAAGCACGACCGTATTGGAGCCAGGTGGTACGGAAACGGCGACTGCTATGGTTCCAAAGAACCTCATGGTGGACAACAGCCCGTCTCAGTCAATGGATTTGGAGGACGTCCTTCGGGGGGAGATCTATTCTGGGACCGGCGAAAGGGGCAACGGCATGCTATGGCCGCTTCTTCTGTCCATGATCGGGACCCGGTACACCTACAAACGGATTTCGAGCACAGAGAGTCGCCCAAATCGTATCATAGGACTCTTCTAGAGTCTGGCTCGAAAGGCAGTATATCTGGTTGCAGAAGCACTTTCTAGCTTCGCCGGAAGAGAATACCTGACCATAAGGTAGTATGCTTAGTGTCTTGTGAAGGCGGCTGAAGAAACATGTCGTTTTCAACATCATCGTGTATCTTCGATTCCTTGCTTGTACTGTGCTGGTCCACTTGCTACTGCGTGTACTTGTGCCCTGGACATTTGAAACTCGACTCACTCGAAAACGTCCTCTGCCAGTCATGACCCGCCGCGTTATCGCCGAAACTCCTCCCGTCGCCCTGACGATGCCGGGCTGCCCTACCGGTGGAGAACTGTCTCGGGCCGACACCGATGAAATGTCGGCGGAAATAAAAGGGGACCGCCGACCTCGATCCTCACGGCGTCGTCGTTCGGCAGATGCGCCGCCGGAAACAGGATAATACCAAGAGGGTCCGACTTTCTTGCTTTGCGTTATCTCGTCACCGGCGCCGTCGAGTCAGGCCGCGTTGCCAAAGTGGACACCACGGCAATGTCGTGAGGCGCCCCAAGGCCGCGATTCGCGGCGATGGGGGCAGATGGGTTTCTTGCTCCCAGATTAGGCCCGCGAGACAGATAGCGCCGGGAGCGTCATCGGGCGGCTCGAGGAGGTTGGTTATAGAAGAAAACGGCACGCGCAAGCGCCGTCTCCCGTGACCCAGTTCAGGTCGGCGCTTGCTTTGCCTTGCCAGTGTCGTCTCGTGTCAGGGCCACGTTCACGATCCGTCGAGAAGGCGTTGACACATGCCCCAGTGTTTCTGGGCGGTCAGACCTAACGTCCGAATTAGTCTTGTACACACCGACGGCAATGGCCAGGCGGTCGTGTTTCCCCGTCGTGGAATTACATGTTTCCAGGCAGTTACAGGTCGAGTCGTCTTCCCGATGTTTTCCGAGGTGAGAGATGAGGTTCCAGCGGTGAAAGCTGGGCCCCCGTCATAATGGCCGGGGTTTATGCCCTGTCGACTGGCCCGAGCGGTGACCCTGGAAAAGGCCGAGAAGCTCACCGCACCTTGACCGATGCCTGTCGGACCTTGCTGGCAGTGCATATGTCGCCAGCTGTCAAAAGGATCAGGGCCGAGGCCACGGCGGCAACGACGATGAGGTGGCAGGATTCAGGGTCCTAGGGGTGAGTCGAATGATCAGCGCACGGCAGCGCTGGTCTTCAGCCTCACTTCGGGGATTCAAAGGTGCTCTGTTGAATCGTCGATCGCTCAAAGTGTGTGTCAGAAATAGGACATCACCGTATCGTTCAGGGTCCCAAGGGCAATCGCTCAGTCGTGCGACCTCGTTTGCGGCGTGGCAAACGTGGTCAGCTGTGGGCATCCCGCGCTGCAGGCGGGAAACTACACGTCACGCTGGGCAGCGCCGTGCAGCGCAGCGCAGCAAGCGACCACGCGTCTTGGCCCCACGGCGTTGATGGGTTGGCCCGGCAAATGGAGAATTGCGAATGGTAGCAAATGCCGGCCAGGAGGTTTGCTGTCAACGCAGGAAGCCTTCTTGCATTCAGGCTCGAGGTGGGAGCCCGAGGTGAAGCCCGAGGTGGATGACCGTTTCCCAAACATGGCGGGTGGAAACGAGACGGGGTTCCGAGATGCGGCTGCGTCGGGAGCTGTATCGAACGCCAAACGGACCACAGCAAACCCACATGGTGTGCTTGTGAAGCGTGTCAATCGCTGAGAGGGCCTTGAGGGCCTCCCAGAATGTCCATCGTCCTGGTCATCGGAATACGGACGGAGTCGGGGACAGACCCGCGTACATTCTTCAGGGTGAGGCCAAGTCCATTCTGAGAAGCCACAAAGGGGGATTTGAGACAGCTGAATCGGTAAAGAAAGGAGGTCGAAGCATGGAGGGAAGGGGTTGTCTCTGTTTGTGGTGAACACAGCCAACGGCGGGCGGGCCTATCAACGACTTGGTGGGCAAACGAGAGGGGACCCAAGGTGGTGAAGATGGTCCGGAGCCAAGGGATTGCCGCCTCACCCCTCTTGGGGGCGTCTGAGCCAGGGGCTGGCTGGGACGGAGTGGAGGGTAGGGAAGGACGGGCCGTGGCGAGGTCCCCTGCAGGTCTCTGAACACCGGGGCACATTTGTTCAGGTCCGCCAGGCCGCCGTGGCAGCGTGGCTCCTGGGCATATCCAAGGGAAGGGGTGTGCCGAGTGTGAATGTGAGTTGTGCGTTGGAGGGTGAGATTGCTGGTCTGTGACGGGCCTGACACAACGCGGCGCGCACGGAGATGTGACGGGAGTCGGGAGGGAAGGGGAAGAACCGAAAGGGGGATCTCCAGCTAGGAAGTGCTTTGGCAGGGCGGTAGAAACGAACGGACGGGTAGCTGAGACAGGCAGACAGACAGTTCGGGATGGCGGGTGATGGTGTCCTCGCATTCTCATGTCCAGTGTCCAGTGTCCAAATGTCCGGGAGCGAAGACTTTCTCCACGATGGAGTCGACTGGCGGCGGATGGACAAAATGACCTTCTCTTTTCGATGGTCCAGGTGATCACCCCAGGCGGCAAATTTCCCCATCTTTCCACGCGATCCCTGCCGTGTCCCCTCGATGCAGTGGGAAATCTGCGGCTCGAGGCACCGCGGGTTGGAGTCTCCCACCTCCAAAATCGTCCAGTCGACCCCATCTTTTATTTCTTCCGCACACCGTCGCACACACACACTGGCACACAACCCCCAAATCGGGATGGGAGAGGCGGCCGGCGCGCATCCAGGGTCCAACCGGGAGCTCAGCCGGCAGCCAGGGCGCCCAATTCCGGCTGGGCCCCTGGGGTTGGCTTTCTAGGGGCCGCCCGTCCGTCATGCCCATCCCACGGCTCAGGCTGTTTTGGATGTCTGTGAGGGTGTCCATGTGCAACCCCAGACGATGAGGGCGTATGAGAGAGATGATGGACTGCTGCTGTTCGTTCAGGTCGACGTGCTGGCAGTCAGCTGGTCACTCAAAAGGGTTCTTGGCCGCGCGGGGGGGAGGCCGTTCTAGGTCGATCGTCAACTGGGTCGAAGACAGGGGCTTTCGGTACGAGGGTCGGACGGCCTGGGGAGGGCAATAATTCGGGGAAAGGAGCGAAGAGGCGGTGGTCGAAGTGGATGAGGCGCCAAAGTCGCGTGGTCACGAGAGGAGCAGAAGGACACATCCACTTTGGACCATTAAATTGCGGCCATGACCCCGTTTCCGCGCTGGCAAGGAAGTGCCGCTCAAATCGCTGTCCCGGTCAGCAAACAAGCAACAACCAGGCGGTGGTGCCTTCCTCTATCTCACAGGACAACGAAGCCACTCGGCCCATTTAGCACGGTACGTACCTTCCCTAGATGTCTCCCCCATTCCCAGCAGCGGCGGAGTGACAATTGCACACTCTCCGATTGCCTGGAAGCCAGGCCTAATGCCGGGGGAGGAGTGTGGCCACCGTTTCGTCGGTACGGTACCTGAGCATTGGGCAGGACCGCGCCTAAGCGGAGGTACCGTCCGGCTCGGCCATCCACAATTCACCCGAGGAAAGAAGGGAAGGAGGGACGGGAGGGAAAATGATCCCTGGATGCACCTGCTGCAACTTGAGCTGTCCAGTCCACTGACCCAACGACAGCAGGAGCATTCTACTAAAACGACACCCACTGCACCGAACAGAAAACCACCGGGCCCGCCTACCTTCCGTCGTCGTCGTCCTTCCGACAATATTACTGTGACTCTTTCAACCGAAAGGCTCGAAGCTCCTCAGACCTACATACCTCGACCACCGACTGCCTTATTATCCGCCGCGCCGCTCCTGCCCTTTGTTCCTCTCGCCAAACCTCCGAGACTCGATCACACCAGGCCGGACCAGACCGACACACCGACAGACGCCAGTCGTCTTTCGTCCCACCACCCACCTTCCCGTCCCGTACCTGGCCGATTACCTGGCCGATTGTCAGACTCTCGCCTCGCACCTCGGCCACCACCTCCGACGGCACCAAACCTTAGGGGTCCAGCTCCAGTCCTTTCTTTCAGGTCCCGTACCTACTGTACCTACACTACGACCCTGTCTGTCCCTTGCGTCCGCCGCCTTGCGTCATACACAGCCAGCCCTTTCCTTTCATTCCCAGCAGCCGGCCATCCAGCCAGCCAACCAGCCAGACTTGTCCGATCGCCGCCCACCGACCCGACCGGCCAGCGCACAAGCAAGCCACCCTGACATATCCCCGAACCCACTGCCAACTTTCCCAACAACCGGTCGCCCCCCCTCATAGGCCCGCTGGCCGAGGCACCATAGCCCCCCCAGACACCCAGACACCCTAGGAAGCCGCACGCCCGCTGCAGTCTCCCCCCGTTCCTGAGCGAGGTCCCGCCCGTTGCCTGCAGATCCCGATCTGCTCATATGCTAGCAATAGCAACCATGACTTGTGTCGCCCCCCCTCTCCCTTCTACATCGTCATCATCGCGACCGCGGCTTCCACGGTCGTCGAGAGCCACCATGGCAAGATTACCGACAGACTCCTTCCTGCCCACATCCGCCAGTGGCCCAATCGACACCACCCTCAACATGAACAACAACCGCCTCTCCTTCGGACCTGGCCCGGGCCCCCTCATGTCAAACGGAAGCAGCGGCGGCAGCGGCAGTCGCTTCATCCCGCACTCGACCACATCGCCAGCCGGCCTCGCCCACCTGGCAAGCCAAGCCGGCTACTTCGACACCAGACCTACAAATTCCCATCCCTCGTCCGGCCAACAGCATCATCACGTATACTCGCCCCTCTCATCCGCCTCTGCCGCCCGTCACCTGCCGCAACCCCAGTCCTTCCTCTCGCCGCCCGACTCCCAGTCCAACGACGTGCCTTACGGTCGCCGCCCGAGCAGCCTTTCGCCTCCGGCCTGCCGCGAGCGCGAGATTCCTTCAAGAAAGACCTTTTCCGCCGTCACGTCGCCCATCAACCACCCATCCTACCCGGGGAATGGATATTCCCCGAACCTGTCCACCGCCGTTCCGCCGCAACCAAGAAACGGCGCTGTAGACTCGGCGACCACCGCTCAAATCATCCGCCGCCTGTCACAACAAAACAGCCGCCTGCGCGAGGCCTGGGAAGCCGAACGCAAGTACATGGAAGCCAACCGTGAACGCGTCGAAGAGGTCTACAAAGAAGAGCGTGTCATCATGGAGGAGGAGCGCACCGAGTGGGAGGAGGAAAAGGCTGCCATGCTCGAGGAGATCCGCCAGCTGCGGCAACGAGTCTCTGGCCTCGAGGGCGACAACATCCAGCTGCATACCGCCTACCAGCGTCTCGAGCTCGAAAAAGCCGGCAAGGTCGCCCGCGTCAGCGTTTCGATTCCGGGGCCCAGAAGCAGTGGAGACGGATCCACTGACATCGCCCTAACAAGCCTCCGGCACCTCCCCGTCATCGCCGGCGGCGATCTGCAAGGCACCAACACGACGGCTATAACTGACTTGCACTCCCAACCTCGGGTCTTCAGCCCAGGCGGCAGTCGCATCTCCCCTTCCACGCACCCTGAGACACTACACTTTTCCCATTTTGCACAAAACATGCATCCTCTGTCACCACCGATCGATTTCCTGGCCTCACCCCAGGGAGAAGACGTCCCCATCGTCGACATCCAGACCATCCACCCAGAGCTTGAGGGCGTTCCGCTGCGTGCGCCGGCCGTGCAGAGGGAGACATTTACCGACTCGGGCACTGACGACTCGAGATCTTCCTCTCGCAACCTCTCCCCTACGGAAGAGGACGGCACTGCTCTGCGGCGTCACTCTTCCAAGGAGCAGACTCTCCAAGTTCTCTCCGCACCCGAGCCTAAGCGTCTCGTCATGCACGCGGGCCACACGCCGAATCACTCGCTCTCGCAGTTTCCCACGGCGGCCGGCACCGAAGCAGCCACCGTGGCCGGAGAGAGCGGTAGCCAAACACCGACGTGTCTGGGCCTGGACGTCGCCCCCACTGGCGACCACCGCGACCTGAACGGCAAGCCCGTGTCTCGGCTCGAGGACTCGGTCGCATTCGAACTGGAAGCCAGTTTCGAGGACTTCCCCGAGCCTGAGCCCATGCATGATGTGCCTGACGACAGGCCGCTCAAGGGGCCTCTGATGGTCCGGAACATTCCGGCGCACGACGAGATCTTCTTCAGGAGGCTCTCTGAGAAGCTGGAGGACGTCAGCCGCGGCGGTGAAGAAGCCACGCCGACATGCATGCAATCGGCTGGCCTTGACGACCCAGTAAAGGGTGCAAAGGAGAACGCCCAGGCAGAGCTGCCTGCCAACGATGGCCCAGCCGAAAAGGGATCCGATGCTCATGACGACGATTCGGACAGCCAGAGCCCCAAGGACGACCAGATCGAGATTCCCCTGAAGCTGAAGAAGACGACCAACTTTGGCGCGCCACTCGGCACCATGTTCTGAGTCTTGACCAAACCGCACTCTTTCGCCGGGCCTCCCACACGAGAGCCCGAGATGATTTTATTTTCCTTTGTCACATGCACCACACCAACACAGCAGGCGAATGGCATTTTTGGACGGCGATAGATATTCCTTGGGTTGACGGGTTTACACACTGGGGTTTGGGACAAT
>JACAFV010000110.1:0-44526 GCA_014635975.1 Plectosphaerella sp. P0831 | reverse complement strand
CTAGGAGGAAGAAATGGTTCGGCATATTACAAAATACCCCTTCACACCGAGCTTTCGGTTTCTTCTTCTACATACATGTACGGGTACCTGGATAGGGTTGACATTGGGAGACGGCATGCCGGGAAGCAGGCCCCGTGATTAGACTGGCAAAAAAGGGCTCAGAGTCTCAAAAGTCTGACGAGCTCGCCCGGTCTTGCGACCGTGGACTGCCCTGCAATTCAATCAAAAACCTATCAAAACAGACTCGCGTGTTTGGCCTGATGCCTTGTGCTGAATATTCATGCTCGTGCTCGTGATGCTCCATACAATCTTGGTATAAGTAATGACCCGATATCCATGACCGAACCTCCCCATCCCCAGACTCCAAATGCAGATATTCCCTTGTCCCCCTTACTCATGCCTTGCCGTCCATCAGCTCAACAAGCTCATCCAGCAGCTCGACCGTCTCAGCAGGGCTCGCGATCCAGGCCGTGGTACCAACACTACGAGCCTTGAAGTCATTGCTGCCGGCGCTGAGGAATTGATCGCCAACGTGGAGAGTGCTCTCACCGCCGATCGGGGCACCTTGCCCGCCAAACCAGTTCTGGCAGACAGTCACGCCCCAGGATTTGTCGCCAATATCGACAAAGACGTCCCGGCCGCCGTTGAAAGCGCAGAACGGAATGCGGCGATCAGCGGGAACGGGAGGCGAGGCGGGACGGCCGCCGCCGACAGGGATGCCGAGGGCGGAGAGTTCGAGAATTTTCTGGACGACGAGGACGGTCTCTTCGAGACTCTCTCGGGGGATACGGAACGAAGGATCGGTTGCGATGATGCCGACTGCGCGATCTTTGCGGAGGATTGTGGCGGGAAGACGCATGGAGCGGACACATTCCCGGAGAGCGCTTTCTGCGACGTCGAGAAGGGCGGCGATGGAGTCGTCGGACCAGGTGGCCATTTCTGGGGTGAGCCATTCCTCGCGGGGGACGGGGGAGAGGAGGTGAGGCGCGTTCGGGTCGAATTTGAAGAGATAGTTTGCCTCTCCGCCCATGATGACGACGCCGCGGCGCTGTTCATCGGTGAGATCCTCTGCAGCAGCGACGGCGTCGAGAAGGCCGTGAAGACGGCCGTGGTAGCGGTCTGCAGTTGTGTAGCCTGCGGCGGTGACGATGCCGATTTTGATGTTCCTCCTAAGAAGTCCGAGGAGGCGGGAGACCAAGGGGGACGTTGGTTCGAGGGACTCGCCGTCGTCGTAGAGGGTGACGTCTCCGTCAAACGTTGCGAGTTGGAGGGCGCGGCCGGCGGTGACGGCTTTGACTTGGGCGGAGTTTAGGATGAGGCGGACGTCGTTGAAGGAGGGTGCGACGTAGCGCCGGGAGGAGATGTGGCGGCGCTGGTCTTGGGCGTTGAAGGCTTCTTCGAGGGGGAGGCGGGTGAAGAATTGGCCGAGGGAGGGGACGAGGAGTTTGAGCTTGGAGGGGTGAGGGTCTTGGTTTCTCTGGCGGTCGACTGGACATAGTCAGTGGTGAATCCTGGAGGGGGAAGGGGAGGGGCGCACTGTGATCGTCGACCATGCGCTCAACGTCGCCGAGGATTTCGGCGTAGCGACGGTGCGCTTCCTCGGCCATGCGATCGACGCTGCCGCCCTCGGTATCAAAGACGCCCGTGGGCTGGGAGTAGAGCACGAAGGGGACGGCGAGGAGGCCCTTGATCCATTCTAGGGGGCGGTCAGCGAGGGTTCACCGATGCGCTACACCACACATTCCATCGAGACACTCGTACCGATGAACTGATCTCTCCTGTGCGTCTTCAGGGCGTCTGTGAGATGGTCAATGATGGTGTTCGATGAGGTCTCAAGTGAGGGGATCTTACACTCGACGCGATAGCGGGAAGTCATGGCGGCGGCGGAGGAGGGGTGGTGTTTCGAGGGAGGGTAGGAGGCGGTGACGAGGATGTGAGTGAGCAGGTCCAAGTCTGAAGTCACAGGGTTTCAGGAAGATAGGTATGCAGAGCTGAAGTGAATATGATGTGTTCAGGAAGAAATGCCCAGGAAGGAGGTGACACATTCACAGTCCATCTGAGCCCAAGCTCAAGCTCCTGTCCAGCTGGTCCACTCCGTGTCATCCAGAGGTCCCACAGCGTCTGGCGTCGTCTCGGATCCCGCCGGTGGCCGTCTATCGGGACGGGACCATCCTCGAGTCTTGTGTCCTGACCGGCAGACACCTGCTCGCACCCCGCACCAGCTGCACCCTTGTTTCCATCTCGTAACCAAACAACACCATGTGACTTCGACTCCCCCCTCACTCGTCGTGAACGATGTCTTTATTTGTTGTTTTTACTCGTTTGAAATGCGTTATGGGGGGAATACTACCTACTATGTGGACTCGCTCGATCCCACCCTCTTTCTTTTCCTCCTCTTGTGCAAGGGCTGCTGGTCATCGGTTGCCCGACCATCCAAGCAAATGGGTGCCTACTGAACCCAAAAAAAACAATGTGAATCTTTCCTCCAGTTCCAACATGTTCATTCATTCCGTCATCCTCCCCGTCGAGCCACTGTTCGTCAGACCGTCATGATAAAGCGCGCGCCTGCATCCAGACAACATAGTCTCGGGTCCCCTATCCATTCCGGGCCCCATCCCCCTCCCCCTCCTTGTTCGTCATCCGCTGCTGAGGCAGAGCTGGGACTGCGGTCACGGCGGCTTCGGGTGGCAGGGTCCTGGTCCTGTTGCGGCAAGCCTGGCTCCGGAGTTGTGTGGGCAAACCCCATGCCCGCTCCGCCTTGTGCTGTGCCAGTGCGGGCAGATGGTACGGGACGAACGGCAATGGCTGCTGTGAATGCCTCGCACCTCAGTGCCGAGGACCGTGCCGGCTTCATCGCCGCCGGAGTCTTCTGCGAAGTTGAGGGTTGGTCGTCTAAGCTGCACCGCCGTTCGCGTTAGCCTGGGCCGTCGCCTCAATCTGCTGCTGTGCCAGCAGCTGCGCCTGTGCGTTCTCGCTGGCCTTGGCCATGATGCTCTGCAGGCCCGCCTGGTCCTCAGCAGTGAGGTGCGAAGCCAGCGAGGCGTAGAACTGAGGCTGCG
The DNA here is from genome assembly GCA_014635975.1 of Plectosphaerella sp. P0831. Lineage (NCBI taxonomy): Eukaryota > Fungi > Ascomycota > Sordariomycetes > Glomerellales > Plectosphaerellaceae > Plectosphaerella > Plectosphaerella sp. P0831. Next base: position 41,467 of record JACAFV010000110.1, on the reverse strand, counting down.
TCTCCTCCATCCCTGAAACATCCTGTCAGTATATCACCAAGGAGGCTCCTAAGCTCATGCCAACTTACTCATCAGGGTCGCGCTGAACAGCTGGTACGGGTCAACCTTGTCGAGCGGTGACTCGAGCAAGACGCTCTCCTCGCCGAGGTCGTCCTCGCTCTCGTAGTTAGCAGCGCGAGAGAACTTTTGGGACTCCTCGTTGAGGAACTCGAGGTAGGCGGTGCTCTCGTCACGCGCCTCGGTGGCCTCGGGCGTCTCGCTGGCGCCGGCGGTCTCCTCGACAGCCCAGTTGGCACCATCCTCGGCCCACTCGTCATCGTCGTTGTATCCGTACTCTCCCTCGAGATCCAGCCGGTAGTCGTCCCTGAGGGCCTCCTCGCGGTCTATGCACATGTTAGCTGGTGAAATCTATGTCCGTTCCAAATAATGCTCACTCTTCATCGCCATTGGCAACGTCTTGAACAGCTCGGTGATGCCCTGCAGGAGGCGCGGCCAGCCGACCGAGACGCTCTGGGGAACGTGCTCGGCGCTGAGGCCCAGGAGGGCCGAGATGGCCACGATGCAGAGCTTCTTGTCGTGCACCCGCGAGAAGCTCGACATGCCGCCGAACCACAGGCTGAAGAAGCGGTTCGTCCAGCCCTTGGACTCGAGGAACTGAAGCGTCATGAGGGGGTTGTAGTGGATGGCGTTGATCACAAGCTCCATCAGGTGGATCTTATACGCCTTGATCTTAACATCCTGCGCCGCCAGCACCGTCATGGCAAACTCGATGAACCGGAGAACGTAGTCGTCGATGTTGCCGCGCAGGTTGAGCATCATGGCCTCGGCCAGCTTGCAGGCGCAGATGCGATCCACGCCGCCAACCTTACCGTCGACAAACATGTCCGAGATCATGGAGAAGAGAGCGTCGACGTACTCGCGCTTCTGGATCAGGTGCCCCGAGCCGTACTGCACAAAGTTGTCCAGAGCCGGGAGCATGTCCTCGAGGTAGAGCTCGGCGCCGGCCTTGAAGGTGGCGTGGATGAGCTCAAACGCCTGCCACATGGTCGGCGAGATGGCCTTGGCGGCGAAAGTGCAGCTGTCAATTATCTCGAACACTTCGTTGTAGAGGTCATAGAGCTTGTTCTGGAGCGTGATCTGGATGACCGGCATGAGGATGGCCTCAATGTGCAGCAGCACGTCGGGTGTGCTCTCCAGGGTGAGGATCAGAGTGCCGATGGTCTGGAGGACTCCTAGGGCAGTAATCGACTTTTCATCGAGGAAGTCGCCGTATTCGTCATCGCCATCCTTGTTCTTATCAAGAACCTCGCGCACGATCCGCATGTACGTGTCCCGCAGCTGCTCGCTAAGAGCCACGGCAAACGGCGTCAGCTCGGCCGCGAAGACCTCGACAAAGTCCTCCATGACGTTGGCGAGGGCGTCAATATCAGCCTCGTTGGCCAGCTTCAGCAGCTGCTGCATGATGGTAGGGATGCTGGTCTGCATGCTGGTGCGGATAATGTCGTGGCGGATCAGGGGCTGCAGGGCCAGGGCGGCCGTCACACGGACGGGGAGGGCCGGGTCAGCCATGCAGTCGAGAATGTGGCGGTAGATGGTCAGGAGGTTGTTCTGGTCCTGGAAGTTGAGCTGCTCAAACTTCTCAATGGTGTCGCAGGCGCGAGCGCGCAGGTAGCCCTGGGAGCTGGTGAAGTCGGGGAAGACGTAGCGGACGAGGAAGTACTCGACTTGGTCGGCGATGGGGCTCTTCTTGCCGAGAATGACGCCGGCGAGGGTGCCGATCATGCGCAGGGCGCCCTCCTTGTTGATGTGGTTCTTCTGGTCCTCGGGCGCCTGCTCGTACTCGTTGACGACGGCGTTGACAAACTTGAGAATCTCGAAAGTCTGGGCCCTCCTGTTCTTGGTCAGGCCGATGAGGAAGTTGGTGGCGGCCACGTCGGGCGCCGACGCTTCCTCGTAAAAGTTGAGCTTCCTGTGGAGGTACTCGTCGGGCTCGTCCTCGAACTTTTCGATATCCTCCTCGGTCAGGCAGAGCACCGGGAAAACAAAGTGCGTCACCAGGTTCTGGAGGTGAGGCTTCAGGTGGTTCCACATCTCCTTGGGACGGACCGACTCGTCCAGGAACACCAGCGTATACGTGAGGCAGGGTCTGCTGAGCCAGGCAGTCTTGGCCACCCACTTCTCAATCTCGGCAAGGTAGTGCTTGAGGATCTCGGGGGCGATGGTGTTGGAGAACTCCTTGGCGTACAGGACCTGGCCCTCGTCCTTGGTTCCGGCCACCGACTGGGTGTTTCCGTGCCTGATGAACAGCCTGTTGAGGTTGAAGTACGCCCACTTCTTGGCCTTCCACCAGTGGTGCTTCTCGCGCTCAAAGCCCTCCTCGGCCATGGCGCTGGCGGGGATCGCCTTGGAGACGGTGTTGAGGAAGACGGTGCACCAGGCAAAGTTGGTATCGCGCTCACGGAGGAAGTTGGAGAGCTCCAGCTGTTTTTTTAATAGTCAGCATGCAAAACAAGCCCCGCGGTGGGGTGAACATGGCTTACCCATGTGGCGTGCTTGTAGGCCTTCAGGGCGAGGTGCAGCATTTCGCCAGCCTCGTCACTCTCCTGCACGACAAGCTCGTTGCAGATAGCCAGAAGTCGGGGGAAGCTGAGCTCGATAATCTTATCAAAGTGGACGCGGACCTCGCTCTGGGGCGCACGGAAGCGCCAAGCGCGGCAGATGGCCAGAAGGCACTGCAGGCCGGCAAGGACCGAGGGGGCGTCGTTGGTGTTGAGGAGCTGCATGGTGTAGTCCATGAAGTTGGGCCACTTGTCGGGGAAGTCGAAATGCAGGATCCTCTGGAGGACGGGGATAATCTGTTGGCGGACAAGGCCTTGGGAGGCTGCCATGATAGGCAGCAGCCTGTCTCGGAAGCGTGCCTTTTCATCTTCGGGTATCAAATGCTCGTTGGCGTATTGGTCGGTCTTGGCCCACGATCGGTTCACGCGGTTCTTGACGTAGATGACGGCTGCGAGGGGGTTGATATGTTAACGACCTGGGTCGAGAAGGGGGACCTCGGGGCCTGGGGTATATCGCGGTTGGAGCCCCACGGGCAGCAACGTAGAAAGGGGCAGACTCACTGCTCAGTCGTGCACTCTGGTCCTGCTCGGCCTCAAGGATGTTGAGGAGGACATCCATAAACCCGGGATGGGTCTCGATCTACGGCGGCACAAGGCTGGTCAGCACAACTGGCCCGGCATGGTATCGCGCACACGGGCACATAGCCCGACAAGCCATCGGGCACCGTCTGCCCGCCTAGTCCAAACTCCAAGACAAAATATATCGGCGAGGCTTCGAACCAGACGACGGGCGGGCGGTGCGATGACATGGTCGGGAATGGGGTCGTCGGGACTCGAGCAAAGGCGGCGTGTGCGTGCGGGCGGGCGGTGGGCGGTGGGCGGGCTGCGCATACCTGCTTGAGCTGCAACTCGGCCCGTCTCCTGGTGTCGGCATCAGGATCCAAGCTGGCCAGGAGCAGGCCGCGGATCGCCGTGTTATCCATGTCGGGCGGAATTGAGGATAGCTATGGCGGGGTTGTGTTGTTGGTTGAAAGGGGGGTGGGCGGGTTGTTTTTTCTGGCGATGGACGACAGACAACAACTGGGCGGGCGGCGGGCGGGACGGCGNGGGACGGCGACGAGGGCGGGCGGGAGAGAGAGACGAGGGCGCCGGCGGCAGAAGGAAAGGCAAGGTCAAAATTTCACACCTCAGTGCTGGCCCTGTCCAGTGTGGTCTCAAGAGCGGCGGATGGCGGGGCAAGGCAGCGGGAGAGGGAAGGAAGGGGCATGAAGGGTCGGTACCCCGATGAGTGGTGGCAAACCCCGCGGCCCCCGATGTACACTCTACCCGCGACCGATTCTCAGTTGCTGGCTGGTGCACCAGGAAAAGGGAAAGGGGGGGGGTCAGTGGAGTCGGGCTACAGGGATGGAGACCCTAACTGGCCCAAGTGAAATCAGCGCTGCAGCGACGCGCACCCAGGGCAGCCAGGGACTACCTGAGCCTGTTCAGGGCATTAAATTCAGCCTGGAAAGCCTGCCCAGGCACCCCCACCAGTCACTCTTCCAAACATTACTCGACGGTCACAGACAAGTTGCTGTCTGACACGCGCGCAAGCCGGGCCAAACCCTTCAGTCAATGTTTGCCAGGCTGACAGGCAAAAAGCCCGGACGACATGACCAACCCGGACACCACTGATAGCCAGGTACCCGTAGGTACACAAACATTTCCATCCAATCTCGGTGAGGTAAGCCAGACCAGCCCAGGTCCAGGGCGGTGAGCGAGGAAAAAACACAGTCTAGCCGTTCTGAGTCGACCACCCACCGGCACCACCCCTCGCCAACTCGGCGGCACTAAAATACCACACAAAGGCCCTAAATTCGGCATCTAGCAAGAACGGGACCCGAAAGACTTGAATCTCTCTGGCCTGCATGCACCTCGCGAGGGAGAGGGTTCCAGTCATGTCAAGTCCCTTGCATGGCTGTCAGCAACCTACACGCATCCTTCCCGCTGCCCTTTGTTCCATCATGTCGGGCTGGGCTGGTGCTGCGAGGCTGTTGGCAAACCGGTGTCATGTTCAGTGGTTCCGAATGAAGAAGGTCACCAGGCACACACCCACGGGGGCCAGGGGCGGGACATGTCAATCATCCCAAGTCGAGGCAGCCCCTGATTGCCAACCACAATAAACAGCATGTCGGTTTGCATTGTGATAATAAACATTTGCGAATATCAAATACGTCCTCCAAACACCAGACACACAACCATCAAGCCAAGGCATCCTTCGCCGTCTCATCGCACGCCTCCAGCATCACCACTCAAGCCCTCACCGCCTGCCCTCAGCAGGGATGCTGCCGCCATTGAGCCCCGCGCTAACCGGGCCTCCATCGACTTTGACCACCGCAGCATCCCGATCTGGCTCCTCCGACGTCGAGTCACTGTGCTGACGTGAAAAGATAATATCAGAAATCAGATTCGTGATTGGGCCGACATTTCTACACAGCCGCAGACCATCGTCATGTCTGGGCAACAACCCTCGTCTGGAAGAAATACACGAAATGACCATGCAGGTGGCCTCGAAAGGTCTCGGCGCCCTACTTTGTGGAACCTGACAGCTCCTTCTCTGTCATTGTGATTTGGTGTCCTGGAATTGCGCGCGGATGGCCCACGCGGCAATGATGGCATCTCGCAGGCTCGTCACACAACCAGCCTCCACTTCGTCGGCAGACATCTGCAGTGTGCCATCACAGGAATGGGAGAAAAAGTGTGCGCACCACCGTCCATGTATTCCAACACCAGCCTCCCTGATCAAGCGTTGTATCGTACACCTAGGAACCAAAACAAACCATCGTCGACCATGTACGTATGAAATCACACCATTGAGCCTGCCCCAGCACATCGTGTCCAGCCTTGTGTCCATCTGAATGAAACCATCGCCATAATGCCCGAGAAGTAGGAGATCCGCCGGTTGTCCTGCCCAAGCCTTCCTGCCTGGTTCCTGGAAAGTCGAAAGTTGGTCGCTGGTCCAGTGCTTTTCGTGTCGGTCGTGTCGGATGCGTCGCACAAATAAATCCAGTCACACCGGGAGTCCAGATCAGGGTATCCTGTGTACCAAGCGGAGACGGCTCCTTGAAGCATCCAGGTAGGCCAGGGTGAGCCAAAGCAGTCCGGGCAAGTATGCGCAGAAACAAGCTGGGTCCAACAATCATTCGCAATCGCAAAGAAGTCTGGTCGGCTCCAGCCCAGAGAATTCCCGCCTGTCCGATGGTCCTCGGTCCACAAGTCTTCCTGCCCCGTTGGCTGTTGGTGTGCAAAGCAGGAGCGAGCAAGTGTCCTGGTGTAGAGGCGAGGCGGGAGTGTCGAGAGTTGGCAGGCACCCAGATTTGGTAGGCACCTTGCCTGGAGACATGCAGATCCCAAGTGGCAGGGCGATGCAGATCGATCCCTCTTACCTGAGTGTCCAGGAGTAATTCTTGTTGACGCAGAGCAAACCCGTGGCAGGATATCTCTGGTAGCAACGCTCAAGCAAGGTCCAGCTTGCTGGTCGGGACGACCAAAATGGTGAGACCCATTGGGGAGACACGGTCCAGCATGGAGATCCATAGAAGCAACTCGACGTCCCAAGGCGGTGCCTTGCGAACACGTCCAATGTAGGGGGGAAACATCCTGAGAATGTTGAGTCACCATAGGCGGAAGCAGCCCGGCAGTCCAGTCCGGTCCAGGGGTCCAGGGAATCCAGTCCAGGGAAAATGAGTTGGCGAGTCCAAAAGGCTTCTGTGCGTCAGACGGCAATCAACGGCATGATGAGAGACAAGAGTTCGAAAAACGACTTCCAGGGATGAAGAGATGGGAATCAGGTCCTTTGCGGTGCCACAAAAGTCAGGTATATACAGGTCCGAAGACTCACCTTGCTGTCCAGATGCAGACCTTGATCTATGGGTTAACGTCCAGGTATCGTCCAAAAACGCCGGAGAGTCCCAGTGAGAAAGAACAAGATGGAACCAGTCCCAGGAGGGAGGAGAGCAGGGCACATCACGTCCCGCCTTTGCAGGCCGGGAGGAGTCCAGACAGCAAGGTGGTCCAGGTTTCGCCTTGAGAAAAAAGCAGTACCGCCGCCCATATCGTCATCTTGCCAGGAGGAAAAAGAAAAAAAGGAGGTCCACGTCGATTCTTTTCCGCTCCGGGTTCGTCCCTTCGTCTGTGTAGAAAGAAATCGCACGTAGCAGGCATGCCAGCCTGCGGAGACGCCGTCCGGGTTTGGGAAGACGAGAAAGAGCAGAAAATTCGTTGGCCGTCCATATATGCAGTCGTTAAAATCCAGAGGCCATGCGTGATGATGTGAGAACCCAAGATGCCCAAGCCGAGTCCTGAAATAATGGAACATGTGACGGAAAACCGGGGCCATTACTGGTTTCCGAGGAGGGTGTGTGTGTGTGAGAGAGGATCCTGGTGATGCTCATCCCCGAGCAGGGTACGACGCGGCCGCGTCCCGCCTGGGCAACGGAGGAGCTGGAGATGCAAACTTTGCATGTCCTCCCGGTGACGGTGCACCTGAAAAAAGTCCTGGTATTTGGTCCTTGGGAGTGGGAAGCAAACAAACGTATAGGGTCCGACGCCGATGGAAATGGGGAGGATCCGATTCCGTGTGTTCCAGGGTCATGAGGGATTGGAAATCACAGCAACGAGCGCACGAGCGGGGTATCTCGTGGAGTCCAGTGTGGCCATAGCAAAAAAGTCCGTTAAGGGGAGAATTTTACCGGCGAGGTTGGTTCCGGTGGCGATCTCCGTGATGCCTGTCGCTTTCTCGCTCACGGGGTCGCGGCGGCGGGGCACCGCCCGTCATCTGAGCACTGGGTGATGGCACCGAGGACCGCTGGTTGGGGGGAGCGGCATACTGTTGTCCTTGACCGGAGTTGAAGCCTTGGGTGGCACCTGCGGGAGACGCTACATAATCAGACGAGGCTCGTTTGGATGTGTCTTTGCTTGACGAATACGCACCGCGACCGTAGAGCGGATCCTGGGACTGCACCGGCGGCGGGGGGCCACCGTAGGCTGGATTCGAAGGCGACTGGCCGTAGTAGCCGCCGGCGGGTGCAGGGGCGTAACCTGTCGTCTGCGAGGGGCCGGCGCTGATGTAAGTAGACGCCTGCGAGGCGGGCATGGAGGACGGGATGCTGCCACGCGACGGCTGGGCAGGACCGCCGGCGGCATAGTCATTGTAACGGACATTCTGGAGGTTGGCCGCGGTAGCAGCGTAGGGCGGGTCCATGTTGCCTCCGTAGGCAGCGGCATACCTGGGGTCCCGGGGATCGGGCTGAGCGAACGAGGGAGCACCGCCCTGGGCCTGAGGAGGGTAGTAGGCGCCGCCCGACGCGTATTGTCCTTGCGGAGGAGCCTGTTGGAAGCCGCCGCCGCCGGCGGAGTTTCCAGAGTAGCCTGGGGCGAGGGAGCCTGGGTACCTGGAGCTGGCGTTGTCATAGGGGTCACGGTCAGAGTAGCCGGCGGGGCCAGAGTCTGAGGGGCCAAAGTGCTGGCGCGCGTTGTGGGTTGCCGAATCACGGTACCCTAGGACGGGGGAGTTAGATCGTCTCGAAGGTTGACCCTTCACACCACCGCTCGGTCTCGAAGTACCTGCTGGGGCGTTCCGGGCGGCTTGTTGCCGCCTCTCTGCCTCCCATCGTGCCGAATCGGCCTTGAGGTCGTCAATCATGGCCTGGGGGGAAGACGTGTCAGCTGTCGGTCGCGAATATCGGCGTTGTCGTGTCTTCGTGGGCTGACTTACAGTGGTCAAATTCCGGTAGGCGGTGATGTAGTAGCCCTGCGAGACTTGTCCGGTCTGGGGGTTCTGTGGTCGACAACGTCAGCGGTCTGCTGTGATGTGTGGTTGCGATATTTGGAGGACATACCTCGTAGTGGCCCGGTCGCACCAGAGCATCGTTTCCCAGGTAGCGACAGATGTCGGCCGTGATGACCTCCCTGTCGATACCGTCGCGAGGGACGAAGTACTCGTTGGAGCGACCGGCTCCGGCGCCCGCGCCTGATGGCGGGGGGTTTCCTTGAGGTCGTCTCGACGCCATGGCGAAGCGTCTGAAATGTGCGGGGTGGGAGGAGGTGCGAGGGCGTTGGCGGGGGATGAAGCTCTCGACGGGGGGGAAGGAAACGGGTGATGGCTCTCGAGGAGAGTGAGCTGCGGCGTCGCGAAAATCGAGGTCGGGAAGAGAAGAGGACGAAGAAGAGACGGAGGAGAGACGGAGGAGAGAGCCAGCAGGCGGCAGTGGGAGGGGGAGGGTGGACTGAAGTGAGCGGCCAGATGGTGCGGGCAGGGCAGCAAGACTGGGACTGGACTGGGCTCGGGGGGACCAGGAGCAGGGGGGGAGCAAGCACGCACGGAGGGCCTCGTCCTGGCCGCTGGGCCTCCAGCTCCTTCCCTCCCCCTCCTGGTCCGTCCAGTGTTGTCGCCCTGTGCAGCCTGTGCAGCCCAGCCCATGTGGGTCGCAAAACTGGGCCAGCGGCAAGCCAGAAAAATCCGAACACACTGTGACCGGACCTCAGGCTCCCCTCTTCTGTGGCGGGAAACATGGTCATCCTGCCCTGCTCCCGCCCTCCCTCACCCACAAGAACCACGTCCATCCACCCCCCCTTCAGCTTTCTGTGGCTGGGGTTTCCTCCTCTCATCAATGACCATGTTCGCTGGCAGCCTGTAGTTGGCCAGCCATCGAAGCACCCGTCCGCGTCCGTACCAACCCCCAGGCTTCCCCGGCAGATTCGCCCGTTTCCGCGCAGTTTTGCCTCTGGGTGCAATCGGAGCACGAGAAAAAAAAGTATTCCTAATTTTCGTTTATTGGACGGCCCACGCAAAGGAGGAGAGGGGGAGGGTCACCGACGGGATCCCGCCTCACCAGAATCCGACCGCCGTAGCCCGTCGGTGCCGAATGTGGATGGGGGCTGCCAGGGATTGCCCGGCCGGTCGATCCCCCCCAAGAATGACAGACTTCACACCTCACATCTTCCGTCCCGGGCACCACTGTCAAAACCCAAAAAAAAGGTCTCGATCGGCAGCCAGCCCCCGTGGCATCACGTCAAACGACTACCACCGGACACGGGACGCATAACCCAATTCTAGTATGGCCTGCTTATCTCCCTGGGGAAATGGACCAAGCCGTGGCCCGGCCGCCCTGCCTGACAGGTTTCGGTACCCAAGGCGATGGCACCGGAGCCTGACGACATCGGTTACCGGGACTGGGCTGTCGGTATTGGTGCCACACTCATCAGCTTGCTTGACGTCGAAGAGCTTTGGGCACTGTTTCCTCCGTACCCAAGGGGTCGTTTCCAGACATTTCACCCGGGATGGCTGCTCTTCCATCTGCCTTTCTTCCATCTTGACCCTTCCCTGTCACGATGGAAGCGCAACCATCCCCCCTGACTCGGAATGTCAACCTGTCCTTGCAAAAAGGACCCTTCCTCGACGACAACTGTGCCATGAAATTTCGATTTTCTCGCAGACCCCCCTGGCCCGACAGCCTCAACCCTGCTTCGTCCGGCCTTGAGGAATGACAAAAACGGCCGCCAGCGAAGCGACAATAGCTCCTGCGCACACACCAACGCCAAACCGTCGGAGGTCGCCTAGACCAAGTGCTGCCTGTTCCTGACGGTGTTGCGTGCAACAACAGCAGATGAGCGGTGATCCAGATCTTGCGACATTTGCCTACATGCCCTGGCGCAGGGAGGGCTTTCGGGTGTCTGTAGCATCTCGTCCAATTGCCCTTTCCCGTGACCTGCCAGTTATTGTTTTGGGGGTCGGTCCCGCTGCTCCTGACTCCTGAGTGGTTGGGGGAGAGGTTGGCACCGTTGGGTATCAATGCCTGGAGCCGGTGGCCGCCCAACCCACATGCGCTCGCCCCGAGACCAATGCCGGCCAATCAATATCCCCACCCGCGACAGCACGTCGTGGATGATGACTGCGTCACTCCATCGTTTGGTCAGCCCGTGGCAAGGTGAATTCCGTCCGCCCTGCCTGAGATCTGGACACCTGGGCGCTGTGAGACATGGCCCCGAACCCTCTCTGCTGCAGGCTGCCCGTCATGGTACAGGAACAGGGACGGACACAATGGAGCTCCAACGTGCGAGTCAGAACCCCTTTTGAAACCCATCGACTTCCGTCAGGGGCACAAGATGCCCAAAATGCCATCGTGGGGGCACGTTGAACGCACCGCCAGCGTATCCCGCGTCGGCAGACCGCTCGGCACCTGCCAAGGCCGGCTCGCAGGAGGTGCCGTGCAGCACAGCACGCCGCTCCAGACCCCTTCTCCGAGTCGGCCACGCAACAACACCACAACCGGCCTCTCGGGTTTGGCCTGCTTGCTTCCTGCACATGCGTTGCGTTGCGTCCGGCCTTTGCCCACCCCCAACAAAAAAGAAACAACTGCTCGCATCCTGGAGCGTGCTTGCGTGCCTGTCGGGGGAGGGGAGCCGGGGACCACGGGCCCGGTCCGTATCATACTGGGATGAGGCCGCATCATCGGGCACCCAGGGCGGCAGACGACACTTCATGACCTGACCCGCTGTCTGCACCGCTCGGGCGTATCGGGATCCAGGAAGCCCCGAGTGATTAGCCAAACCTCAACTTGCTCTGGCCTTGCTCCAGCTTGCCTCCTCCGCGCCCACCCCGCTTCGAGGCCGACGCGGACGAGCCCCTCGCATCCCCGGACTTTCGAGTGGCGGAGGGGCGGTCAGGAACACTCGATGCTTGCAGCCGGCGGTCCTCCTCCTGGAGGTCCTTGGCCATGTGCCAGTCCTGGTGGCTCTGGAGGTCTTCTGGGTCGGTGAAGCCTGCGTTACACCGCGAGCAGGTAAAGGAGGGCATGGGCGCGTCGGGAGCATGTTCGTCGGCGGCTGGTCCTGCTGCGCACTTGGCGGAATCTTCCCCGGCAAGGCCCCGGTCTGGCGAGCTTGGGGTATCATCTGAGGATGCGTGTCTCATCAAGAATCGTTCGATCCCGCCACCTCCATCGGTCCGCTGTCTCTTTGGGCGCCGGTCCTCAGGGGCCCCTGGGCGGGCCGCGTCTTCAGCATCTTGCTGTCGAAGCGCTCGGGCTGCTTCGCCCTTGACCAGGAAAGCGCCGATCCCCATATTGCCGGTGACACCCTCCTCGAAGCCGCCGACGCTGAGACTCAGATTCGCGCAGGGCCAGACCCGGCCCTCCAAGATGATCTGGCCGAGGAGCGTCCTCGCCAGCTCAAAGAGCGACGTCTCATCAATGGGCCTGCCCAAGGGGATGGGCGCTTGCCGAGACTTGACCTGGCCGGCATGGCGGTGATGCAAGTTTATCGTCTTGGGCCGGCGTTTGTTCTCGAGCACGCCCTCCTCGACCAATCGGGAGAAGATATCGGCAGCAAAGATGCGCAGCCACTTGTTGGCTTGCTCCGGCGTATCAATGGTTGGGCGGAAAGACTTGGCGGAGAGCATGGACTTGATCTGCGTTCTAGAGTTGACCTCGCTTGCGTCGATGCCACGAATCGTCTTGTAGACCCATATTCCGGTGTCATCGCCTAGTTTCGACTTCATCTGGTCCACCGGAACGAGGAGCAGCTCCCGAATGGTCTCCGTCTTGAAGGTGGAGGCGATGTTTTCCCCGAGCTTTCCGCCTAGGTTGCGGATCTTTGCGAACTTGAAGTCGGATAGGAAGTGCTCCACCGCACGATTCCGGATGACGGTCTGCTGGTTGGGCTTTTTGTGTGCAGACCCCAGCTTGCTCAGCATCTTGTTGCAGGCGACGCCAGCTGAACAGGTGTACTCGAGCTTCTCGAGAACCTGCGCGCGCACGTGCCTGATGATTTCGGAGCCGATGAGGATGGCGATGTCGTCCCAGTCTGGGTCTTTTGCCTCTCCCTCCTCGTCCAGATCAATCAGGGCATCTGCCTGCCAGTTCAGAGCCGTAGTAGGTGGGCGTGGCAATCTCTCAGTTGGGTCGTCGTATGGCGGAGGGTTTGACAACTCTGGGAACCGCTCGAGCATGATGGAGTGCACTTGGGCGGAGAGATCGCAGAAGACCTCGTCTATGCTGGCCTTCTCCACCTTTTGGAGGTCAGCAGGCAGGGCTTCTTTGATGACGGCCAGGATTCTCCTCGACTGCAGACGATAGGGGTCCAGCGAGACCTTGTCGCTGACAATGTTGGCGGCAGCATCATCGCGGTACGCCCACTTGTCGTCGCCCTCTCGCCAGGTGGCCACGTGCTGGGCGATGAGCTCCGGGCACAGCTTCCTGGCGTCATCTAGGGTACAGTGGCGGCCAATACCGGACGCGCGAGCTGGGTAATTGACGGCAATGAGACCTTGCCTGCGGATGGTCAGTCGTGATTTCGTTGTAGATGGAGTGTACTCGGTGTGCTCACCACTGCTGCACGGCGAGGGGCTGGTCCTTGGGGATCCCGAGGCGAACCATCTCACATTGCGCATAGAATGCATCGAGGTCGATGTGTGCGATTACTCTGAGGGGAGTAGTCGTCGAGTATGATGCCAGTAGGGACAGTTGACGGTAGGTGAATCTGGATTTCCGGGTTTCATACCCGTGAATCGGTGACGATTCACGGAATTGTGGTGACGAAGACATGGTCGCTTGCCTTGCCCAACCGTGTGCCGTATGCGCTCGAAATCAGGAGTAAATCGACATCGTAGTGTACTCCGTAGCGCGGTGAGTGTTCAAGGGGCTGATGTCCAAAATCGATGCAGAATGGCGATGCTGGAACTTCGAATTGATCGTGAGGTCATGACCGCGATTTGACGACGCGCTTGCCTGGAAGTCGTGTTGAAGTTGGCACTGTGGCGACCTCCACACCGAGCTTAGCGTCCCTCGGTGAGTATCCACTCTGCGACCAGCAGCTTCAACACCAAGGCGTCACCACCGTCTTCCATCACCACTTGACCTCGGCTTTGAGTGCTTCTTCCTGCTCATTTTTATTTACCGTAATACGGATAATTCATGGTGATTCTAATTTCCAATTCTGGTCTTTCTCTACTCAGTCACGTCCAGATTGTGAGGAGGCTCGTTGTGCCTCGTCCTCTTAAGGCCTGGACCTCGCTGCTCGCCATCAGGTAATTCCGTCCCAAAATTTCAGTTCCTCGGTCTGTCTACACAATCAAGCGACTTCACAAAATACTAACAAGAGATCCAGGTCCTCGGCGACGGCACGATCTCGGAGCATGTGCTTGTCTCTTTTCCTCCGGTGGCCCGACAGAACCTTGGCATTCGCCCCATGTCGCACCTACTCAAAGCAGTGTACCGCTGAGATCAACGACCATTCCAGGCATATCTTCCTTGGCCTTCGCAAAGCACATGCACCAGAGTGAGTCTGCAGCTGGACTAAGAGCGCTGCGGCCGAAAATGTGAACACCCGTGCACACATGTCTTACGGCTATGCCTCGATCTGGGGGCACATTCCTCCCACACCTCCAGTACAGCCCAAGAATAGAACCCCACGCGTCGTGAGGAAGCCACCCATGGTTAACTCCAGCATAGTACCTGCCGTTCAAGGTAAGAGATGCCTCGTCCTCCCTTGCCTTGGTTAATGAGTCATTCGCAGAGAGCGGCGCACCGAGACGGCGACCTTGTGAAGCGCTGGAGAGACATGCCAGCGGGGAAGTGTGTCGGGTCAGGCTGCGGGACTTTAACCGCGCACGCAGTTGTTATGGTCGACATCGTTGGTACACCGGTTGGTACACCGGTCTCCAAGAGGCCGGTCGACATACATCACCCCACCTGCACAATGACGGTCCTCTCCCCATGTTGGTTGCCCCTCCTGGGACAGCTGCCTGCCAGCCCCCTCCTCGGCTCTCCACGGCACCTCGGATACATTCCAAGCTTCCATGCATATACTCGGATCAAGAGCCCATCGGATCTCGGAGTTGCGATCGAGCACACGGAGCAAGCGGCAGTTTGTTTCTCCATCTCCTAGGCAGCGAGGTGAGGTCTTGGCCCTGCATGTCTTGTGCCACCGTCAACAAAAGATCACTTGCTTCGTCACGTTTCCTGGCTGATCCGAGACGCGCTGCTGGTGCTCCAGCATTGTTTTACTGCCTTGTATCATCATGCCTTGGGCGCAGTTCTTGTACATCGAGGTTTGTTGTCAAAATAACAACGACGGCAGTGTCAAACGGTGATTCAGCCCTACGGATCCTCCACAGATGTTGTGGCACCAGGCTCCTGTTTTTCTGCCAGCTGGTCTTGCTGTTCCTGCCTGTTTCGGGAACCTCAGCCTTGTGGTAACGTTGGATCCCCCCTCCCTCGACGACCACGCTAGATCGATGTGCTTCGGGCATGCCGTGGAGGGGGCCATATCTCGCCATACGAGGAGTTTAATGATCCTTGGGTCTCATGGCTGATACACTGGCGCTAGCTTCTTCCAGAGGCATCCTTTGCTGGCAGGATGGTCTGGTATAGGGGATAGGGGATCGACGCGACGTCCTCTCCTGACCACACCGGCCATGCAGGCTATGACATCCCAAAGCCCTCGGACGACCTGTAAAACGACTTATTTAACTCTTCGCCGAACACATCTGCGGCCCGTTCCTGCCGCACCGTTTGTGTGCGCCAGGCCCCCCGTCAGTCAGCCAGATGAAAAGGGGCTCTGGTACCTGAGCACATGAGCAACGAGGACACGTAATGCAAGGCCACCATCCCCTTTCCACTTTGGAAGAAAAAGACAAGGCTTCCAAATTTCTTCCACATGCCGGCTTACCGGAGAGGGCAAGGCTCAAAAGTGTCGCCGTGTCTGCCTGGGTAGCTTGGTTGCCTTTTCCGCCCCGGGCAGGATCCACCCCCTCATGACCATGGGGGACGGACGCCCATGGGTCTCAGGATCAAACAGCCGCAGGAGTCAAGTGAACTGCCGGCCCCAAGCCAGATTCGACATGTGCTTCCTCCGTCTGTCGGCCGTGGGTTGACGGGGACAGTTGGGCGTGGTTCGCCCCTTTTCCCCCACCCCACCCACATGTCGAACGAAGCAAGGGGCAACCAAGGCGCCTCCATGTCCTGGATAATATTGGAAAGCCCACTTTCACGGCGCTGTACGACTCACCTCGAGAAACAATCTCATCCATCCTTCCACTGGGCAGGGTTCCTTTGAGGGTTGTTCTGGTCATGGTCCGCGGCTGCAGCGGCTGCCCCTGGAATGGACGCCGAAGGTTCCCCGTCTGCTTGCCTCCGTCCTCGAGAGGATGAAAACGAGGTACTTGGCCGATACATCCAGCCGGACCCCATCGGCCCCAAGGAATGGACGCCACGAAATGGGCACCGAGATAGTGGGATTCAAGACAGTCGAGCTCGATCCGTCGTCGTCGATGCCTCTAAGCGCTCTTGGTGACTGGTGACTAGCCGTGTTAACAAGTTCTATAAAGCTTCTGATGGAACGATGAGGATGGCAGGTCCCTCTCGATGTTTCTCATGCTCATGAAAAAGGTGGCTCATGAAAAAGGTGTTCTTCAACTGAAAAAAAAAAAGCATATTCACAAGACGATATCCAGGACCACAAGGTTGCAGAAGCCGAAAGTGCAAGGCAAGATGTAAGTACCCCTGCATCCCTGTTCATGCTAGGCACCTGACTTGCGGCGACAGGGCAGATAACCGCGAGCAGTCCCCCGATGGCTCTTCGCCCCCGTCCGAGGCACATCCGGAACCCGAGCTTCCCACCGTACTCGACGGAGACTGGAAATGCTGCCGGTGCCGCACGTCACGATCAAGGCAGCTGAGTGGTGACGAAGGCGACAAGGCCGTATGCTTGGATCCGGATTGTGGCAGGCATGTCGAGTGCGAGGACTGTAACTGAACAGACGGTACTGGCACTCGCGAGTCGACACGAGCCGCAGGCGGCAGCGGAGGAGATGCCCAAGGGGCTGAGCCGTATTACAATTACCATTCCAAACAGCCTGCACAATGCTGGCACTGATGCTACTTGTGTTCTTCCAACAATACCCAAAAAAATCCCATGCTGCATTATGTATGTCCCGAATCCCTGCGCCTTGCCAAGTCGTGTATAGTAAAGGGGTATCAAATACCGCGTCCGTGGCCAGCGTCTGCTGCCTCTCTCCACCTCAGCTCCTGTGACTCCGGTGACTCCGGTGGCTCCGTCGGCTCTCTCTAGGCACGTCGCGCATTTCTATGCCGCCACTTCCCTCTCTGGGCAGTTTGTCGAGGCCGTATCGCTGTTTTATGGTGTTCACCAGGGTTCCCATGGCGTATTCGCTCTCCACGACATCGTGCCGGGCGCATGGGGACTTTCGAATGGGGAACAGCCAGTCCATGGTGTTTGTTCCCATAACCTCCTCCCAGTTGCGCCGCCATCCAAGATCCCACGGGTTCTCTTCGTGCTCTGTACGGACAACAGCAAACGTCTTTGTTGCCATCTGGTCTCTAGCAGACGACGCATTCTCCCGTGCCGCTGCTGGTGGTGTTGGGCCTGCTGCATGCCCATTGACGCCCGCAGCCGGAGATTGTGGCGAAGAGAATTCTGGCAACGGATAGGTGATTGTCGTGTACTTGTCAGTCGAAGGAGTGCCTCTCGGGACTTGAATGGCCAGCTGATAAACCCAAGCCTTCTTAAGCATGTCGATGTTTGTAACGTTAAGGAAAATGTACCTCCAAGAGGTGAGTGTCATGGAGAAAGTGAAGAGGCCGAAAAAGGCGCTAATGGCGACGGCTGCGATAATGTGACCGTCCATCGGGCGACCCTCTTGAATGATCTCGGCGAGGCAGTACGCCGAGGTCACCAGAGGGACCGCGCAGTAGAGTGCGCACCAGAAAGTGAATTGGCAGAAGAATTTGAAGGCTAGGGACGTGTCAGCGCAACATGCACGGAAGTGGTCAGAGAAAAGAACGTACAAGTCTCGGACACCATGCCACCGACCCAGGGGCAGTAGTGATCCATTTTGAGGACGCAGCGGCCGAGCTCGCTTGAATGATGGGCGCGGTCGGGCTTCCAGTTGCAGCAGTCGGGACACCACTTGGGACGCCCATCGCTCTCGCACACAAAGACCTCCTTGGTGTAGAAGCGCTCCAGCCCAGGACTGTTGGGATCTGAATCTGGCGCGGCAGAGGCTGCGTAGGGTTGGGACTCAATATCGCCTTCCTTCTTCCGCCTACTCTGCTTCTTGCTGCTTGCTCGTGATGGCGGCGTCCGGGTAAGGGGGACAAGTCCAGTGTCGGTATTGATGGTCCATATCGTCTTGATGTATGACCAAAGCGATAGGAAGAGGAGAAGAAAGTATAAAATGAGGATCACGATGATGGCGGCGGACTGGTTTCTCTCCTGGTAGAGAAACTTGACTGTTGTGGAATTGTCAGGGAGTGTTTCAAGCGACTACAACAGGGCGGGAAGACTGACTGCAGATGCGATCGACGACGACATAGGTCCCGTACCCCGCGACTCCGGCTAGAATGGCTGGAATGACCCTACTGGTCCATCGTGCGATTGCTCTGTGGCTTGCTTCCGCTTCGGACATTGTTCGCGGGGCGCATCGCGGAAGGTAGTGTCGCGTCGGAAGAGGAGCGAGGGAGCCGTTGTCTCGGGCCCGGGGAGTCGTGTCTGTTCCAGTTGGACCGGAGAGCGGAACGACCGGGAAGCTGCGTCGAGGAGACGGACGTATTGTAATGCGCGACACAACTCTTGGTGTTTTCGCCGGCGTGCAAGGTCTGGTCGCGACCGCTGCTGACGTACGCCTGCATGTGATGGCAACGAGGACTCGGAAGCAGCGACAGCCAGTGGTCCGTGCAGTGCCTTCCAGCATGCCGATCTACAACGGCGCTCTTCGGGAGATGAAGCACCAGGGCCGGCGGCAGGGGCACGTCTGATGACTAATCTGCCACTCGTAGTCTCCAGGCACCAAATCCCCTGACAACGGATTGTTTCGAAGCGACTTCTTGGACTGCCTGGGATAGGCTTGCAACGAAAACACAGCAATCGTTTCCCTTTGTCACAAATAAGGCGACCAGTTGTTTGGTTTGTTGTTATTGCTCACGGATGCGATGCCTCGCAAGGTGACCTGTCGTCTCCCCCTTGCCTTCCAGTAAGCCGACGCTATACCCCCTGGAAGCTGGATGCCCAATGCACACCGCTGGAGGGTCGAAAAGGTGGTCGAAAAGGTTTTCTCCTCGGCCGTCTGTCGTTTTACATAATGAGGAGCAGTGTCCCGACGAGAGACGGTCCATCTTTTGGCGTACTTTCCTATCTTTCTTGAAGCCAAGCACGGATACGAGAGACGCCTCAGCCGCAGCGGCCACGTCTTCGGCTCGCAAAACAGGTTGAGATTCTGAAATCGAGTCCGACGCGGCGCGAAAAGACACCCAAACAGTTCGGCATCATTCTTTCACGTTGACGCGTCGTCTGGCCGAATCGTCGGGCAAGTTTCCCGATGGAACCTCAGCCATACGGCCCCCACGCCCACCAAGTGCCACACATGCTGTCATGTCAAAGCTTGTGCCAGGCAAGAATCGGAATTTCGGTCTACCTGACGCATCTTTGATATGGGCAATCTCGGCCGCCTGACCTAAAGGGCCCTCGGTCAAGCCAGTCAGGTCAACCGTACCAGGTCATGGCTACGATACTAGGCCTAGACGAGGCATCCCTTCACAAACAGACTGTGCATTTCTGCCAGGGAGCCACCAAGGCATGCGGCTCTGTGCGGCTCTGTGCGGCTCTGCGCGACATGCGGATGACTCCCTGATGAGGCTCTGCTGATGGTGTTGCTAGACAGAGCCGCATGTATAAAGATCGAACGAACGTCTGTCTACTCCTGACGGTCCTACCTATCCAGGCATTGAGGGGTCGTCCAGTCCGCCGCGGCTCTACAGCAGCCTCTCGTCAGCCTCAATCAGCAGACGTATCAACAAGCTCCGCTGCTCTGCCAGCTGTCAACTCGAGACGCATCTCTCAATGGCCGGAATACCTCTTGTGGAACTTTGATCGCTGCGGACCTGCGTATCATAGGCGAAATCCCCACAGACCCCTACCATTGGACAGAGCATCTGGAACCTATTGGGCATTGGGGGAATTGAGCCTTCTCTCGCGTCGCAACGTCTAAATGGTACTGAATATGTCTCGATGCGTTCTCACGGCGGTGGCTTCTGTTTGGTCGGACTGCCGCGTTGGCCGGGTCATCCAGCTACAACTGCTCGACCTGGCCATCAGTCGTGAGTTTATTAGGACTCTGATATCACGGGCAGCACAACAGGTTGTGCCATCAAGGGCTTCATTCCTAACACAACGAAATGACTTCGTTGTTTCGAAACCATTGCACCCATAGCACAGCATTACTTGGCCTGGTCCGAGGTGCAGACACTGGCAGCTTTCGGACAATGTCACCGTGGAATGGACATTCCGAGTTGGACAGACCACCTGTGCCGTCTCTATTCTGTTCATTTTGAGCCGCAAGTACGTTGTCATTTTGCTTTACGATCAATAATCAGTGCTAACCGCTGTACAGACAGACCCGATCGAGTCACATGCGTTGCCTGCAGGTCGCCATGCGGGCCCGAGCCTGATCTCCGGCCAGCCAAGCACAAACAACCCCAAGACGGTAGCAAGTCTCCCTGCATGTACCCGTACCTCTGAATCAGGAACCGCATCAAGGCAGCATTTCGTCTTCGATTTAATCAAGGGGAAGATCCATCATGATCGAGGACCAACTTCGTATTTGATGCGACACAGAGGAAGCACACGACGGCACAACATCTGAGCGCCGCGCACCAGCACAGCGACTTCTTCCGCGTCTGCGACGTCATCTGCAGAGGCTGCGCCTCTTGCACCTGACCGTCGTTCAACCGGGCTTGTACTGTTGAGGCCACAGTGGCTAGTGAACTTCAGCACGCAGGGCGGACGCTGCACTTTCGCAGAGCCGCATTTGACAGGGGCATCCGCTCACTGGCACACCGCTCCTGCCCTCAGCGAAACCTATTACCGCGGCAGCATCTCTTCGTCCCGAAGAGCCGCATCTCTACTATGGAAATTTTCAGGCTTTCACAGGCGGCCTCGCCAGTAGCTCCACCTTGAGCCTCACGATCCTCGGACAGTGGCTTAGAGCCCCTCAGACTCCGAGGTTTGGCGCAAACATCCGCTTGCGCCTGCCACAACCCCTGCCGCCTTCGTGGACCGCCGCAACTTTCACACACGAGCCGCCGCAGATCCAAACAAGGACACCTACCCTCCGATGACAACCTTGCCTTTCCTCGTCTCCCATTCTGCCTCACTCGCCACGGCCACGATGGTGGAGACTCGGTGAGAGGCCCCCGAGTCCTCATGTGCTCCCGACGGTCCAGTCACGGCCTGCGGACGATGGGGCCTCCCTTCCGCCTCATCAACGGCGTGTTGCCTGCGGCGACCTCTGGTCTCCTTGTGCTCTTGGATCCCTGCTGAGGTTTTACACCTTCAAAACTCCTGGCCATTCCAATGTCAGAACTCCCCAAGTGCCACGGCGGCGTGCCGTGCCGGCCTCGACACAGCCAGGTTCAGGGTCCGCGCGAGGTGCCAGGGCAAACACCGGAAGCTCCATGACTGGCTACCACGACACAAGGTCCTCACCGAGAGGGATCACCATGGGACATATGCCACCTCGAGGGGCTCATCGCAGACGCCTCATAGGCACAATGGCATCACATTCCGGTGTCGATGATGGGACTGAGGGCGTATTTGGGCTGTGATGGAATGGAAATGCACATCGCAGGCTTTCTGGCAAACTCCAAGTCATAACTTCCAGAAGCAAGCCATCCTTTTCTGTATAAAGATACACGCCTGCTGGTCTTGCTTCCGAGAGTCAGAAAGAGAATCACCGCACCATTCATCTTCACTCTACTATCCCTATCATTCCCCCACGACCTCCTTCGCACCACCAAACCTTCCGACTTTCCGTCACAAACGCTCAGCATGTCACTTCCCGAGGCAGTCAACTGCGTGCGCCAACCCCTAATGCTTAGAGTATACCGAGCTTATGCTAACTCCCATCAGTGCAAATGCATGGACGGTGTCTACATGAAGACTGAGCAGTACGTTCAGTGCTTCAACTGTGGACACGTCTTCTGCGGCGACTGCCCCGGAGTCAGCACCAAGTAAAGCCCGGCCGTGCTCCCATGGATGCCTTCGATGCTGGTGCAAAGGCTTCGCGTACGTCAACATCACCTCCCATCCGCCGCGATCCCTACTTACATGATTCTTCCGATCAGCTTTTAACGCATCGGCCTCCTCCTCTTCGGAAGCAGCTACCACACCGGCTATCACTAGACCAAGTGATATCTTCCGCTCTCTCCCATTGTCAATACCCTCAGGATGTTACGACCACCTGACCCGGGGCTTCTTCCTCCAGCCAAGTCCCACCATGCCTCAGCGCGACCTTCAGAACCAGTCCGACATCACTTTTCCTTTCCTTATTCTGCTGCAACCTGTCATACCCCTTCCATTTCTTGCCCGCTCCTTCTTGTACTAGACGGTTAGACGGTGTCGCAATGACCCGGTTGCTCTGGAGTCGCCGGTGGAGGAAAATGGCGACCGCCGCGACATCCGCCCACGACAACGACAGCGACGACGAACAAATGTGCAGCACGCCACCATACCCCAGCCCCAGCCCAGACCCCTCCATAGATGCTTCAATTTCTATTTCCAATACTCCTCCACGGTTGTGTCACTGCTCGTGCAATTACACCACTGACCGAACGACTTACACCGTGACGATGCCTGCCAAGTGGGGCCTGCTAATCAGGGCTGTGCAGCATTGCTTCCGCAGTGAGCAGACATCACTGGATATGATTCCCCAGGGCAATAGGCAGCCCTAGCACTTTCTTTGAACTCCCTGTAAATCAATTTTCCTGGCCCCGGCTGAGGTTCGAGGCAGGTCGTGATGCGTGGCGAAGCTCCAGGGAAATCCCCTTCTGCACGGAAGATGACCGACGCTGATGTATTTGTTAGGAATGTATTCCAATCCGTCCAAATGCATTTCCAAGGCAATTTCCGGGCGATTTCCTCAAAGCTGCTGGGGATATGGTCGTTGGCAGGTGGTTGCACGTGAGCCAGTGAGCCAATGAACCAAGCCATCCCATCAGTTCAAGCTCTCAGCCCACCACCCCCACCAGGAAGACATCCTACGTTACACGCATGCTGCTGTGTTCGAGAAACATTAGAAGCCTGAAGTCCGTTGTCATTGGGCGAGTCGGTCTTCCTTCCCCACGGCTCCCACAAGCCGCCGAGCCAAGCACACCCGTCCCACCTGTTCACCTCCCCATCCCCAGCCTGATGTCCTCCAGCCTGATGACGATGACCGATGCACCCCAAGCCGTCAGGCGTCAGGCACCCATGCCCAACGTCGCGATACCCTCGTCACCGGTTGCTCATGAACCACGCCCGAGCCCATCCCCGGGAAAGCTCAGCCACACGGATCATCCACTGACAGCCTGTTGATCTTCACCCCAGAACAGCCCTACTCTCGACCACCTTCGCAGAGCCGCAAAGACGCAGCTACGGAAGAATGGTCGGGCAATTTCTTCCCCCTTTTCATCGAACACTCCAACACATGTCGGGCATCCATTGGACATCCTCATCTCACCGGTGTCATGATGTCGGCGACGCCGGTCAGATTTACGCTTGTTTCTCGCTCACCGCTGTCGCAAGGCATACCTAAGCCTCCAACACCGGTGTAGAGTTGAAGTCGCGCGCGAGACTTCACTTCCAGGGTCGCAGTTCACGTAGTAGTCGGGCAGCACTTCGTGTCTCAAAACAGGTCAATTCGGGTCCAAGCCTGGCCTCTTAGGCTTTCTCGGCCCATCGCAAGATGCCTGTGCCTCATCCTCCACATGGCCACGCCTCGAGATGAGGCCAAACCGGGCACTGCAGACGAGAAACAAACTTCGGCACACCGAGCCATGTATTGCGATGGCAACAACAACAAACCCCTGCCTCCTCCGGGCATACCCTAGTGTACATGTCCACATGAAACATCAGATGCTTCCCCCTCCTAGCCTGTTGAAGGACCATCCTGCACCTTCCTGCGTGTGCCAACGCCTAATCAGAGTGCAAGCAAATATTGCGGGAAAACAAAAGTTGGGACTCCGGACTCCGGTCCGAACCCCCCTGGGAGAAGCCCTCGTCGCGTAGGCGGGCGAAACGACGGAGCAAGTGAAGACAAATAAACGTGTATCGATGGCAAATTTCATCTGCCGATGTGTGCGTGTGAGAGAGAAGCAAGTGGCGCAGCTTACGAGGGTGGTGGCTGTTTGGCTTCCTAAACAGCCAGTGCGGTGATGGTGGTGGCCTCTTCTGGGCTCACCAGGCGGATGCGCGAGTTGGCGCGAGGAATGTCTAGCGCTTTGCGCGGAGACTTGGATGCGCTGGCGCTTTTGGCGCTCCGAGGCGTCTTGACCGATTTTGCGCTCTTGGGGCTCTTGGGCGTCTTGGGTCCCGGGGTGCCTTCGCTGATCCCCGCGGCGACAATGGTCAGGCTGGATGCGCGAGACGAAAGGGCAGTCTGCTGCAGAGAGTCTCGGCCCTTGGTACTGGCCTTGATCACCCTGCCGTGACTGGAAACGCGGACTGTCGTCGCCTTGGCTGTCGTCTTCTTCTTGCCAGCAGAAGCAGACTTGGCCTTGACCGTCGACACGCTCTTCTTGACAGTGGCGGCGCCCTTGGCAGCTGCCTTTGCAACCTTGGAGCTGGCGTTGGAGATGGTCCGCTTGACACCAGTGGGCGTCTTGGTCTTGCGCTTCTTAGACGGGCTGCCTTCGTCATCTTGATCCTCGGTCAGGTCGGCCAGCTTCCTCTTCCCTGCCTTGACGGCGCTCTTCATGGCAGCCTTGAGTGTTGAATTGGCGGCAGCCGCCTTCTTGTTCTTCGTGGTGATCTTAGCTACCACGGCCTTGGTTGCCACCTTCGTCTTGGTCGTCTTGGTGGCCTTGGTCGTTTTGACGACCTTGGTCTTGGTCTTGGTGGCGACAACGATGCCAGTCTTCTTCGGCTTCGCTTTCGCCTTGGACTTGGCTCCCTTGCCCTTACCCTTGCCCTTGGTCTCTGCCTTGGCGCTCTTGGGGGGCTTCTGGTCCTTGGGCCTTGGGCCGAGGACGCCACGACAGTTCTCTTCGCCACAGAGACATTTCTGAACGTTCTTAGCGCTGAATGGGTCGAAGTTGTAGTCGTAGGTGAGTTCGTCGCCGGTCATGATGGGGTCGTCGCCAGCGAACAGGGCCATGCGAGGCTGCCCTGAGACGATCCACTTGATCATTCTGCAGTTGGGCTTGCATGAGTGGTTGACGAAGCGAGCGATGCTACCGGTCGTCGCGTCAATGATCATGTTCTGGTCGAAGCTCATCAGGTAGTAGCACTATGATTTGTTAGTTTCGTGGCCCAGGAATCCATGTGGAAAGGCACATACGTCGTTGTTCTTGTACTTGGTGTTCATGCGGTTGTCGCACTCCTCCTCGGTGATGATTTCACCGGTGTACTCCATGATGATCTGGCCGGCGTCGAAGCACCTGTTGGAGCGGATGCCGTAGCCACGGTCCGAGGTCTTGATCACCTCGACGCCGATACGGTACTTGCCGCCGCCGGACTTTCGCTCAGCGAGATCGGCAAAGGCACGGTTGGTGCAGTGCTCCCTGCCAATGTTGCAGTTCTTGTCGTCGCACTCGTAGAGCATGATGCGGTTCTGGCAGTCTTCGGTGCAGCCATCCTCGGGCTTGCAGATACAGGTGGAGCCGTCGATGGAAAGGTGAGGGCTCTTCTTCCAGTGTTGAGCGGCATCGCCCACGAAGCGGTCTGAGAAATTGTCAGTGAGAGGCAAAAATACGAGAGAGGGGCAACGTACTCTTGGAGATTTTGGTCCAGTGTTCTGGCTTGGGTTGGCCAGGAGGCAGCGGGTTGAAGACATCGAATGGGAGCTTAAAGTCCCGTCCGTTCATCACCGTCCTGAGTCCATTGAACATGGGCAGGGGGAACGTCTTGTTGGTGGGTGCAGTTGTGGCGAGCTCGGGGATTTCGGCGAGCTTCTTCTTCTCGGCGGCGGTGGAAAGGCCGTCAGCGAGGGTAGCAGGCGCGGGTTGGCCGGCGTAGAGGCCGCGGTCGAGCCAGCGCTTGGTGCGCCGGCCCTTGCGCGTGTGCACCTCAATGGTTTCTTCTGTGACGGGCTCCTTCTTCTTGTCCTTGGCCGACTGTTCGACGGGCATCTTGTCGCCGTTGGGTCCGACCTTTGCCCTCTTGGGTGGCGGAGGCTGGTTGGCCCTGGCCTCGAGCTCTTCAAGAGTCACCAGCTTGCCTTTGGCCCAAATGGTGTGTAGGACCGGCTTGGTCTCGATGCCGGTAAACTCGTTGGTGTCCTGAAGACGGCGCATCTCGCGCGTCATTTTGGTTATGCCCGTCTCGAAGGCCTTGCGCCCGCGCTTGCCGAGAACGGAGGCCTTGGTCATGACGGCCTTTGACTTTTCGGCTATAATGCTGGCGGTCGATCGTGTGGCCCTGGGAATGATTTCGGATGCTGCCTTGTTCTTCTTTCCAGGGGTGTTGAGCTTGCCAATGGACCAATCGAGGTCCAGGGCGGAGATTCCATCACAGACGGCCGTGTCGGCGCCCGCGGTCGCGGGACGAGGGGGTTGAGCGTCATCGACGAGGGTTTCGCCGCTGACATTGCGCCTCTTGCGTGAAATCGGCTCCTCTCCGTTGACGCGGCGTTTGCCGTGCGAGGTGCCGCTCAATTTCGCGAGGTTGTAGACTGGGAGGCTGGCGCGTGCCCGTCGTGGGCGACCAGAGTCTGGGGCTGGCGGGGTGTGTGCTGTAATTGTTTCTGTTGTTGTTGCTGCCGCTGCTGCGGCGGCCTCTGGCGCGGGAGTAGTCTCAACCTTGATGCCATCGGAGGCCACTGAGATGTTGTCGGAAAAGTTGGTTGGGGGCGTCGACGTTGTTGACGCGACGTGCTCTGAGCCCGAGTCGAGGGGCGCAGCGGAAATGCTGCTCTGACTGGGGGAGAGGGACATGATGGGCGTGTATGTGTGGAATTGGCGACAGCTCGACGCGATTTTTGGTGATATCGGGTCTGGTCGAGCTTTGAGAGCCGCCGGGGAGTGCTCTGACGCGTCGATAATCGGCGGGTTGGTTGGTGATTGAGGAGAACAAGGAGGGAGGACGAAAAGAACAGACGGGCTGAGCTGGGGTGCGCGAGGTCCCGTCGCGGTATGCCTGTAAGGGTGTGGTGGTGGATGGAGAACGGGAAAGTGCGACAGACCGGGGTTCGGGACGACGTGAGTGGAAGGAGGTGGGGAGGTGCAGGGTAAGGTTCTGGCAGGTGGAAACTGTACCAAGAACAGCGCGCGCCAGTAGCTCGGGGTACTTCGGTTGGCCTCCTGAGGTACAACACGGATTGGGAGTGGAGGAGGCGCCGTGGGATAACGGGCTGACGGCCACTGAATGGGTGAAGCGGCCCCCGCAAAAGCGCAGATTGGCTGGAAGCTGTTTGGAAGTCAGGCAGCTCAGGCCAACAGGAGCTCCAACAATGGAACTCTATAGGAATTGTCCCCTATTGATGATCGGGTGGGAGCCTGAGGAGATTCTTGGTTCCTGAGGATACATGTATCGGTAGGTTGCAGAAGCGGGAAGGCGTGGAAGGTGGTCGCGTTGGACGTGGTCCTTTTACGGGCCAAACGACAGAACAAATACGCGCCCGGGAGGTCCGAAGAGGGCAAGGGGGCGGTGGTTTGTTGGCAATTGCTGCAGGCTGCAGGCTGTTTGTGCAGACGGGCGGATGGATGGGTCACGATGTTGCGGCCGGGTTCAATCGTCGCGATAAGGCACGAGATTGGGTGTTTCTGGCTAGATTAAGGATGTGAGGAGAGGGGTCGAGATGATGAGGTAGCTTGGTGAGAGACAGAGCACGGGGCTGTGGAGATGGAGGAGACCCAGGGAAAAAAGGGAGACGTGTTGTCAGCCAGCCATCCAGCCCTCGTCCGTATTGACAGGAAAAGGTCAGCTGGGTACTTCCGACGCTTGAGCCACAGGACGAAAAGTAAGCAAAAGGTCTTGGATAATGCGACGGGCGGCGGTGGATGGACGAGGCTGGAGGGTTGTCGTTCACAAGATGTCCTGGTGAACCCAAAGACACCTCGAGGGAACGGGGCGAGATGGCATAGAATGGGGAATGGCTGGCGTGATGGTGGTATGCGGTTAAACGGGTTCACTTTGCTCGTCCTTGAATGTCGTGACGGACGTGTGCGTGTGTGAGCAAGGGTCTTGGTACGGCACACCTCAATAGTTCTGCCCCTGATGGGGCCCATCGGAACCAAGCGGGCGGTGACTCGGACAGCCCGACTTGCCACTCACTGCACCGCCTGGGCTGGTCCCCGGTCTGGACACCTCCGACCTCCAACTCGAGCCTCCTCACCTCGACGATCAGAATTCAACTTGACTTCCCACCCATGGGATGCCATATTCAAGCTCCGATCTCGAAGGTAGGTCTCCTTCCGAGGAGAAACGTCGTATTGTCCCATCACGATATCCACCCAGGAGTGCCATTCCCGGGTCGTCATGGGATCAACAGACAGGAAGGTGGCCCTGCGAATCGGTTTACCCAAGATTTTGCCATCATGGACCCTATCTTCGACCGACCGAACTTCTGCTTCCAAGATAACGCTAAGCACTGCCCCAATGCTTCAAATGGACACCGAGATCAAATGTACCATGGTCGATGGCCAAAACCGTTCAACTTTGCCAACTGCTGCTTGCCAGGATGGGATCATTATTTATTGTCCTTGGCTCCTGGTGCCCGTTTACCTCCATACGACTAAGCCCTACATTCTGGCCTTGTGGCATCTCACCAGTCTCATGCATGGAGGGCGCTAGGTTACAACACCCCCCAGCCCTATTCACCCGAGGTCAAGGAGGGAGGACAGGAAAAGAAGAGACGCGCTGGGCTGGATCACGTCACGACCGGTCCAACCCGATTGATGGAGTTGAGGGAGTAACTACACGACCTGCCACTTGAAGGGTGAGTGCCCTGTAACTTCAAGGCCGACTTAGTAGACCTCTATAGGCGTTTCGTTGACCAAACATTGCCCAAGTTCCTTGATATTGAACCTCCACGAGAGAAGATAGCAATTAAGCCAAGCTCATTTGTCTTTCGTGGGCGTCTATCTGACATGGCAGGTTTGTCATTACTGTACGTCAACGAGACGACTCCAGCTTCAAGAAGACAAAGGCAATCGATGACGGACATCATTTCTCGAAGCTGACCTTCTCATGCCAGCCACTACCACGACTTCATCCCCCAAATATCACATCAAGTCATTCTACAAAGGTATCAAACAGACGAGAATCACAGTTCCTCTATCTCGACAGCTCGACGCTTTCAATACAATCTCACTCCCTCTTGCTACCAACTATGGGCACTGCGGTGCTCAACGTAGAACGTGGGTCATCAGATGCGTTTTGTATTGGAGATGGATCTCCCTGTCTATGTAGCCATGGGAACTGGTACCTAGTAGTACTCACTGTGTGGTGTATCGCCGCTTGAACCCTTGCCGCCGCCTTGCCGCTGCGGGTGTCCAGCCTCAGGGTCGCCCCCTCCTTGACCGAGCGGCCCGAGCCACCATACTCGGGGGGCAGGGCGGCGCCGAACCGCTCAAGGTCTTCCTCCTCGCAAGAGGAGGACAAGAACAGCATGTAAGCCATCTCCTCGTCGCTCCCGCATCCGAAGGAAGCTCCACGGCGAGCAGCGCCTGGGATGATGCGGTCGAGGACCCTCTGCGTCAGGTTATGGAGGGTCCCCGTGTTGATGATGAGGTTGCCCGCTGGCAGTCCGTGGTACTGCATTTCAGTGGCTGGATGGGTTAGTTTAAGTAGGGTCAGGAATTAGGAAGGGCTCTTACTGCGCATGGCGTTCTCGACGGTTCTGTTAATCCGTCGGCTGGTGCTCCAGGGGTTGACGCCTTGAGGTCGTGGATCATGAAGACCCGGTATGGGTCGGGGCCGCTGGCAGTGATCGGGGCTGCAGCGGAGGGCAGATGCAGGGCGTTGATGGCCAGCTCCATCAAGACGACGAAGTACTTCTTGACCCTAGGCAGGGTCAGCCACCAGAAACCAGGGTAAATGATTACAAAATGGAGATTAAACTCACTGTCGAGGGTAGTTGAATGTCTTCTTGACGTCTTTGAGTCCTCATACACATTCCAAATGACAACGATGCGGCCACCAGCAGCGTCGGCACGATGGCGAGTGACGAAACCCGTGCCCCTGAATAGATCGCGATCGAAGACATGGGCGCGCTGGGCCAGGGATTGGTGTTCACGGCGCCAGACGAGAGTTTGAACGAAATGACTGCGCGTCTGCTGGAATTGTTCGTCGTTGGCCGCGAGGAACTTTTGGAGAATGATGGACCGAGTGGTGGTGCGCGCGTTCTCGTGGGCATTGGCGAAGGAGATTCCCCAAAGCTCGTCATATCCGGCTTCCTGGATGATGGAGGGAACTTGACGGTAAATCTGCGCCAGAGGGGAGTTTTCAGTCGTCTCAATGCTTTCGGCGACGCTAGACGTCGAGTGGTGGGTGTTGACAGACATGGTGGTGGCCGCGCTGGTGAGGTGCTGGGTGCAGGGATCGAGAGAGGTGCTCCAAAGGGTGGAATCTGTCAAGGTCGGGGGACGAAGCTGCGGATGAAGCCGAGAACAAAGTTGCAGAAGGTGACAGGAAAGCGCAGAAAGCCCTTGATGATTTTGATGATTACCGAACGAGAAATCGTCTTAAGGGTGGTGACGGTAGAAAACGAGGTGTTCGGTGGACGTTTTCTGCTCGAGGGGAACTGGGAAAAAGTCAGAGGGAAGAGAACAAAGCTTGTAAACGCGAGTATTTTGAAATGGGCTGCGAGCATCGAGAGCGAGATTCAACTGTCTGCATCTTGGGGCTTGGGAAGGTGCTCGCTCTCCGCCAGTGCTGGTGTCAACTGGCATGGTCAGTGAGTTGGGTCGGCGACGGAGCCACTGAAGACGCTCTCCTGCCAAAGTACTAGTACCAACCCACTGCAACACAGGCAGACATACTGCCAATATTCCGAGTGTCAGAAAGCCCCGGAAGTAGAAATTTTTGAACTTTGTCGCCTGTTTTTTCGTCTCCAAGATGATCTTGATCAATACTGGTCAGGTACCATCCCCACTCAGGGGCTTCAGGGGCTGCCATCGCGTGCCCCTGGGCGCCCCTCCCTTCTGTCCTGCAACTCAGTCAGTACTATTTGCACCACCACTAAAACCACCCCCAAGTATACCACACCAACTTTCTGGCCCCTAAATATCTCCGGTCCCAACACACCAACACATTTTCTCACCTCCATGGTAGCACTCCAGCTCCCCTCCTCGTGTCATTCACCCCCGAAACTGGTCCGTGCACACCCAGCAACACAACGTGAGGGGACCCGACACGCGGGACCGAGCTCCACCCGCTCGTGATGGCGCCGCGTGGATCCGCAAGGCCTAACGACGGCCCCTGTCACGCACCTGCAGCGAGCGGGACTCGCCGCCCACCCATCTCGAGCGGCGGGGGCACCAGGCGCTGGACCTGGCCCGCGCCCAGCCACACCACTGGGACCGCTGGCACACACCCGGCGCTCAGGCTGTTGGGGGGCGGACCAACCCGCGACGTCGGGCTTTCAGCCTCAACCTGGAAAGATCCACCACAACTTCGACCTCGCTCCATGACACCTCGACGGCCAACATCTCCCACAGCGGTTTCCATGACAGTACCTGTGCAAGATTAGCTTCAATCCAATCTGGAGATGGATTATTATCTCTCTGCAGTGTCAGAAATGCGTCAAATCCAACGATTTGCCCAGCATCACGACCAAAGCATCGGCTCTTGGCCTTCGAGGAAACCAATTTGCATTGTCAACACGGCCCGAAAGCCCTGTCTATTCCTCGTCTGTCTGTCTGTATCTACCCGCATGATTGAGAAGACACCCCAAAAAGATGTCGCCAACCCTGTTTTGCACCCGAGGCTCGACAAGCCGTCGATCCTTCTCAGTGCTGGATGGAAGCGGCATCGCCGTCCATCCTAATCCCACCTATACCTGATGCCGTCGTCTGCATCGCCAAGAACCCATCATTCCAACGACTCTGACAACCAAGCGTCTGAACTTCCTCGTTCAAAAACCGGGCAATCCCTCCTCATCCTGGAAAACACAGAAGGTTAATGGCTACAGCCGACTGATCCCTGGTTGTCGGTGGGTGTTCCGTGTCGACTAAGCGCCCAGAGCGCGTCGAAGGACGCGCTCGATGCAGATGAGCTCACGCTCGACGCAGTTGGCAACCGTCTCGTTCTCAAACGCAGCGCCGGCGGGGCGGTGGACCTCGACCCAGAAGTCGCCAAAGTAGCTGTCCGTCTCCTGCTCGGTGCACGACTGGATGTGGTTGCGAGTCGCGAGGGGAAGGACCTCACGAATACGCATGGTCTCCTCGCGGATGATGGCGACGTACCACTATTCATCGGTCAGTTCTGAACTTGCCTCACAAGTCGTGGCGGCAGCATACCTCGATCAGATCAAGCGGCACATTGGGCTTCGGACGAAGACCGTACAGGTGGCGCCAGCAAGCCGAGTAGCGAGGAAGGCAGAAGGACAGAGCGTCCCGCTCCGTCATCTTGAGCATGAAGNCATGAAGACGAGATCGTCCTTCATGGCCACAGTGAAGCCCGGGCAGTACATGGTCGCGTTGACGAGGCGGTTCAGGAGCTGCTCGTTCAGGTTACCCGTGGTGTCCTTGCCGTAACGCATGGAATCCCGCAGACGGCTGATGAGGCTGGCCGCAGTCTCGAAGATGGCGTTGCGCTGGCGGATGGTGATGCCCTCGGGGCAGCTCCAGGGCAGCTTCTTCAGGGTGGAGATGATGCACTCGAACGGACGCTGCGGGCTCTCCTTGGAGAAGGGGGCCTATTCCCATTGTCAGCATCTCTCTCCCGTCGGTGGCGTTTATGCATCACTTACGCGGTGAGGCGAGTCGACATGCTTGATAAGCATAACCATCTCCTCCTCCGAGACGAAGCCGCGGAAGTTGCCGTAGACGCGGTCAGTATGGTCAGGCAGGATCTTGGGAAGGTTGTCATCCCAGTAGATGTTCTTCGCGCGGGGGAAGAGGTCCTGCATGAGCTCGGCCTGGTCCGAGAGCTCCATGACAATGGTGCGATCGCCCAGACGAGGGGGCTTCTCGTTGATGCATTGCTTGGTGAAACGCTCCATGGCCCTGAAAGCGTCATCCTTGGCGACAAACTCGACGTAGCAGTCGTTTGTCTTGGAAGAGACGCGGTCCATGATGATGTGGACCGGCTCGTCAATGTCGTTCAGGATGCGGCCATTCTTGCCAAAGAGGGCAATCACCTCACAGCGCTTGGTGTTGAAGGGGATCTGGGGTACTCGTCAGCACGTCGGCCTTCGCAGCACTTGGAAAGCTCAGCACTCACGTTCTTGATGCGAATGACACCGTTGGTAGAGCGGTAGGGCGCCGCGCTGGTCGCCTCAAAGGGAAAGTTGCTGTTATCCAGAGCGGCCGCGATAGTCGGATATCCAGTGGGACCGCCCGTGAGCTGCTGCAGCATCTGCGAGCGCGACATCCAGATGTAAGGAGGCACAGGAGCAGGCGGAAGAGGGGGCATGTTGATGGTGTAGGTCTCGCCCTTGAAGAACAGGACCTGCGGGTTCATGTTCGGCTTGTACCACATGTCCGGGTTGGGGCGCGTCTGCATGTCCCGAACCTGAGCGGGCGTGACCTTCTGGGACTTGTGAAGCACCATAGCGGTCCTGTTGTTCCTGCCAGCCGAGCCGAGCTGGCCAGGGGTGCTGGTCTTGCTTTGCTGGATGGCGCGCGGAGGAGTGGTGATGTAGGGACCGCTGTATCCCTGAGCATCCTTGGGGGTCTCCGAGACCTGTCGAGTGGGAGTCTGCGAAGCACTGGCGGTATCGACAGTGCCGCCCATGTGGGTGCCCATGGTGGGCTGGATGCTCTGCCCAGGCCTGATCATCGGCCCATACTTCTGCCACCACGAATCCGGCCGGTACGAGCCCTGATCCCAGGCAGGGGGCTCTTCTCCGTAGTGGATGCTGTAGTGCGGGTAGTAGTAACAGGCCGGCCTGACGTCAGTTCCCCAGTCGATATGGGGAGCGTTGAGGTAATCCTCCTGAGTGAGGCGAATGCCGTCGCCGTTTTGAGGGGGGGCCTTGGGCTGAGAACAGACATACTGGGTGGGCTGAGTCTCAGACTGGGCATAGGCGTACTTGGTGGGCATGGGCAAGCCAGGCGTCTTGGTGTGCTGGTTGTCCGGGAGAGCATAGGCCGGGAAACCCGGAGGGCCACCGCTGGTCGCCAGGAGCTGCTGGTGATAGCCCTTGAGCATAGCACGAGTCTGCTCCAGCACACTGGGAGAGGCCTCGGGGGCCTTGGTGACGAAGGGATCGTCGTCCATGAAGTTACCCACACCAGGGTTCTGTCCAGACTGGTTGAAAGCAGCACCGCCCAGGTTGAAAGGGGCGATGGGAACAGGCTGATGGATGGTCGTCGCCTGAGTGGGAGTGGGAGTGCTGAGGTCGATGGGACGATTGTCGTCGCCGAGACGCTCCTGGGTGACCTTTTGGTAGGTCGCCTCCTGATGAAGACGTCAACATTGAACGCCGTGTACAGTTAAGGGAAGCGAAGGCAGACTTACGAGGGCCTGCAGGGTGGCCTTGCCCGGAAGGTAGGCCGCAGTGGCAGGGTTGAGGGTGGACTTGGGACGGACGGGGGGCTCAACGAGAGGAGCGCCGCCCTGCTCATTGTCCTGGTCCTCGGGCATGTTGCCCTTGTTGTCCTGGCTGAGAGGGGTCAGCTGAAGCCAGCGTAGCGACCGGTCGGGCAAAGGTCTCACTTGGAGGACATGAGTGTCGTTGATCCTGTTGTTGACAAAGTCAACTTGAGAATCGGTTGGCTGCAGGAGTGGCGACGTTAGTTTTCAAATCGCATCAACAAAGTTGAAGGGGCTTTGAGTCTCGAATCAAGTGACCCCTGAAGGGGAAAGGGGGAAGGTGATTGGGAAAGGCGACAGTGTTGGTGGTGGAAGGGATTCAACTCAACAACAGAGCCGACCGGTGGAAGGAGATGGTGTTTCTGTGCCGGAGCGGCAAGTCGTTTTGGGAAAACAAGTTTGTTGTGGTGGCAGTGGCGGTCGTGCACAACAACAGAGGGACTCGAGGCAATGCCCTGGTCCTCGAATTGTTGTTGTGGATGGAGAGGTGACCTTGCCGGAGCGCGTTCAGCTTGGGAGAACTTACCGGTGTTTGGGGGGCAAAGTTTGCAGTCGAGGTAGGTACTTGCCCGGCAAGTTTCGAGAGAAAGCTTCACGAAAGAAATATCTCAGAGCGATAATCCCCCAGAGAGTCTGCAAGAAGGACCTCGAGAAATATCAAATCTGATGAGACGAAGGGAAGAGATTGCAGGCGATCGAGAGGGGCCCGAAGTTTCCCGGGTTGAGGGTGAATGGAAGAGAGGAGAGGGTGAGGGCAGGAGAGAGAGGGCAAAGGTTGGAGGACGAGCTGCACCAGGCTTCACCTCGTCCGGAGTGATGCAGTGGAGCTGCAGACTCATCTGGGATGCTACGCGTCCTTTCACTTTCAGTGCATGGAATGTCTTACTTCAGTGGGAGTTGGCCTTGTAGTTACGGCGTCTTCAGGGGGTGTCACGTGGGTTCTGCCTTGTTGGGTCGGGGACGAGTCGGCCAGAGGATGGTGGTGAAGCTTCAGGGGCAGGAGCGAGCTGGGTGGTCCGTGCGAAGCAGTGATGTTGACAGGCGTCCAAAGTTGAAGGAGAACCAATTTGAACATGTATAGGAAGATGCATGGTGGCCCGTGCCAAGGCGATGTTCACCTTGTTCATGCCTGTGAAGATGGAGAACGAGAGTGAATCTTCAAAGGCAGGAGTGATATGGTCCGTGTCAGTATCATGACCGGCCGATGACAGGCTCAGGTGGATGGAAACAGGGGACGATTTGGGATCTTGCTGTGAAGGGCGGTATGTGACATCCATTGGGGTTCTTGATTCTCAGGAACCAGAATAGAAGTGCCAGAACCCAAGAGTCCAGGCAGAGCAATGATCTTCGAACACACTTGACCTGTTGGACAGTGCCATTTTCCGATGCATGAGCAGCTTGAACATCAACAAGATGGCTGTATCTGCCAGTTTGTGTTGAAGCAAGACATAAGAATCACAGGTTCTAACCTTCAATTGCAATACAACGGGTGCCGCAAACTGGAGACCTAGCCAAAGCGAGTCGTCAGTGACATGTTCGAGTCCATACACATGACACACACGAGAAGAATGTTAAGGCAGCACGCTTAACTGGTCAGATCACCGCAAGACACCGTCCGGCACATCCCGAGATCGTGTGCAACGTAAATGGTCATCTATTGAACGAGCTCAAACACCAGAAGAACACAGGCGGTCGCCAATGCCGAGACCCCTTCATGACTGCCTCCAACGCCGCACTGCATGAGAGACGCTTGAGCGGCTGGCCGGACTGATGATAGGCCAGGGAAAGAACCAGCCTCGATCGCTACGTGATTAATCAAACTAAAGGCGGTCAGCATCGTCGAGCCATGCATTGAACAGCAGCAGCACTTACAGGGGTGAGGAAAGACTCGGCAACAAATCTGGCTCGTGCGTTCAACTGCGAGATGGTTAGCTGCCTGGAAATGGTCCCTGGGCAGTATGAGGACGTACGAAGAGCTTCATCTCGGAAATCTCCTTGTCAACCTCCTCCATAAACTCAATAATAAACTCCACCAGCTTGTGCTTGAGGAGCTCCTGGGTATGGAAGTTTGTAATGAGGAAGCTAATATCGTAGCCCTGTAGTTTGTACACGTCAGCATCGTCCCCGGGCTGCCCGGCCGTGCTTCGCCAGCAACTGACCTTGATAGCCTTCCTCCGCAGGATGAAGAAGGACTCGGCTCGTTGCGTCAAGAAGCGGGTAAACTTGTGGACCAGGATGTGCTCAATCTCGTCGGCCTGCTTGATCTTTATCGACACGCGGACCGAGTTGATGGACGTCTCGATGAGCACCCGCTCGTTCTCGTTTCGGGCGATCGTCAGGGGCGCCAGCAGCACCTCGGGGGAGCTCTGGGCCTCCACTTCGGGGACATTGTGTCGCTCGGCCGTCTGGGAGGCAAAGTTGCTCAGGGTGAGACTCGATGTTAGGCTGCTTCGGACTGCCTGGAGGTAGGGGCGAAGTGATTGAGACTGGAGAGGAACGGGGAGACGTCAGCATGGTAGGCGGTCGGGGATGGGTTGACGTGTCGCGCCGAGGAGAGGGCTCTGCTCACCATGACTGCGGGTGCCGGTGTCCAGGCCGCGTTGTTCTTGCGTCCGGGCCTGGGGTATGTCGTGGGACGAGGTCAATGGCTAGGTCGCGGGGTTCGTGATGTTGGTCGGCTGGCAGCAAGTAGCTCGGCCGGGCGTGACGTTTCGTGGTGGGGCAGCATGACAGCACCGCCGCACCAAGAAGCGGAGGCTGGGGCGTTGCCTTGAGGCGTGCGGAGGTTGCGGCTAGGCCACGTGACCTCGCGAGGGCCTCTGAGTGTTGCAGGGAAGGAAGCGCGGTCGGTTGGCTTAGGTAATAGAGCTTGTTTAGTCGACGCTGATCCCCCGCCGATGGCCAATCGGCATCTGATTCGTGCCCTGGGCCGGTCCCTGTTGCTCGGGCAGGGTGAGCTTCGGCGGGAGGTGATGGTACAGTACACTGGTGCCCCGCAAACAAACAGTGCTGGCGGTTGTACCCGCAGGTGACGCACGTTCAGTTGCCTTCTCCAAGCTTCTTCAACTCGATGCGGGACGTTTCGCCTCCGCCATTCTTCCTTCGCCCAAGACAACTATTCCTCAACACCCCTCCAAGAGCACCAGAACGCTTCGAGCTGTACAATCTTCCCACTTCCTCGATTCTTTCCTCTTCTGCTCCTGCCAGTGGCGCGTTGAGCCCTATTGACCGCCATGTCGTCCGTTTCGAGTACGTGAGCTCCCCCTACCCTGTCCGTCCCTGCACACCGCTGACAAACCTCGCCGCAGTCACCGTCAAACACCAGGGCAAGAAGTACGATGTCGAGGTTGACCTCACATCCAATGGCGAAACCTTCAAGTACCAGCTCTACAGCCTGACAGGCGTCGAACCCGAACGCCAGAAGATCCTCGTCAAGGGCGGCCAGCTCAAGGATGACGCCGACATGGCCAAGCTGGGCCTCAAGGCCGGCCAGGCCATAATGATGATGGGCACCCCCTCTGGCAACAACAACGAGCTGCAGCGACCCAAGGAGGCCGTCAAGTTCATGGAGGACATGACCGAGGCCGAGGCCGCCCAGCAGGAAGGCGCCACCCCCGCCGGCCTGGTGAACCTCGGAAACACTTGTTACCTCAACTCGACCCTTCAGACCCTCCGTTCGATCCCCGAGCTCCAGGACTCGCTCAAGACGTACAAGACCGAGGGTCGCGGCAACCGTGCTGCCGGGGGCGGTCTGGGCCTGGGTGCGCAACTCCAGGCGGCAGACCTCGCCAAGCCGCTGGAGCAGCTGTACACCAACATGTCAGAGACGCAGGATGGCGTGGCTCCCATTGCCTTCCTGAGTGCGCTCAGGACTGTCTACCCTCAGTTTGCGGAAAGGTCGAAGCAGGGAAACGGCTACGCCCAACAAGATGCGGAAGAGGCCTGGTCGCAAATCATCTCACAGCTCAAGCAGCACCTCGGTGACGCCGAGGGCACTTCGTTCATCGACAAGTACATGTCCGGCTCGGTCAAGGCCATCATGGAGGCGGACGAGCAAGAGGCCAAGGACAACGGTGAGGAGGCGGTCGAGTCGGTCGACACGTTCCTCAAGCTCAACTGCCACATTGACGCCAACATCAACCACCTGCGCGATGGCATTCTCAAGGGCCTCGAGGAGACGATTGAGAAGAAGTCGGCCGTGCTCGACCGCGACATCACCTACACCAAGAAGTCCAAGATCTCGAGACTGCCCAAGTACCTGACGGTGCACTTTGTGCGCTTCTTCTGGAGACGCGACACGCAGAAGAAGGCCAAGATCATGCGCAAGGTGACCTTCCCCCACGAGCTTGATGTGGTCGAGTTCTGCGACGAGAAGCTCAAGTCGGCGCTTGTGCCGGTGCGCGACAAGATTCGCGAGATTCGCAAGGACGAGGAGGACATTGAGCGGGCCAGGAAGCGCCGCAAGATGAACCCCATCGACGACGGCGACGTCGCTGGCTCTTCCGGCGGCACCACCAAGACGGCCCTGGAGAAGGCCAACGACAAGAAGAAGCCTACATCGGCGGCGCTTGCTGCCATTGACGCCGATACCGAGATGCAGGAGACGTACAAGACGGACGCCGAGGTGGACGCCGAGAAGGACGCGGCACTGGTCAGCGCCAAGAAGGAGCTCTTTAACCTGATCAACAAGGACCTGCTGGCGGACGAGGGCGCCAACCAGTCGGGTCTGTACGAGCTCCGCGGCGTGGTGACGCATCAGGGCTCGAGCGCCGACAGCGGCCACTACACGGCGTACGTCAAGAAGGAGGCGCGCGTGGACCCCAAGACGGGCAAGCTGGGCGAGGAGGACGGCAAGTGGTGGTGGTTCAACGACGACAAGGTCAGCGAGGTGACGCAGGACAAGATTGATGGACTCTCGGGCGGTGGCGAGTCGCACTCGGCCCTGATCCTGCTGTACCGGGCCATCCCGCTGCCAAAGACCGAGGAGGAGGCGGCGGCCAACTAGACGGGCACAAGGCGTCCATGGGTATGAGTGGCTGGCTGGCGGCGTTTTCAAACAGGACATGAGTATGAGTACACAAACGGGGTCTGGCTGGGTCATGGCATAGCGGCATAGACTCGGGACAATGGTAACAACAACACGGATAGTCTTTCTCGTGTGTGGGCATCTTGAAATGTGATGACATACATGTCTGCTCATCCAGTCTAGGGGTATCATAAAAAAGGGGCCTGGCCAGCGTTGTACATGGGCATCCTCCGGCCGGCTCACATGGTAGTAGTACATTCCAACAACAGAGGGCCAAGTGTCATCTCGACCTGTCGGCCTCCTCCTTGGCTTTTGCAGCTTCGCGATCCCGCACGCGCTGGAGGAAGGTGCGGACCTTGGTCTCCAGGGCCTCGCGCTGCTGCAGGAGGCTCTTGTGCTGTGTCTCGAGGATGGAGATTTGTTCCTCGGGGGTAAGGGCGCGAACCTCTGTGCGATGCTGCGGGGGATGGGGTCAGCGGGAGTACTCCGATAGATGGGGAGAGGTAGTCGTACTTCGTCCCACTCGTTTTGCAGCTTGAGGCCGGCACCGTATGTTACGCCGGTGAAGACGACGGCGGCGAAGCATGTGGCGATGACGCCGGCGCGGAGTTTGCGGCCGCCCCGGGCTACGGGGGCGCTCATCGTGTTGTGTGCGTGGGCGTGGGCGTGGTTGTGTTTGTGTCTGTTCTCGGTATGTGCGGAGCTGGCGGTTCACCAGTAGTCGCGCCAGACTTCTTCGGCAGCGTCTTGGCGCCGGACGTCGCGGGATTTCTTGGTACAGGCGGAGTGTGTAGGGCGGGTATGTTCCCGGGAGTCGTGGGAGAAGGGGGCGAACAGCGACCAGAGAGAGGATGTCGAGGATGTCGAGGTTGTGGAGGAGGTGCTTGCGGCGGATGCAAGACTGGTGACTGAAGATGATCGACGGTGGGGGAGCCGCGTATAGGGACTGCTGGCTGGTAGTCTAGTCTGGTTGTCGTCTTCGGTTGATGCTCGGTATCGTCGTCGGCATGCAAAGTCGTCCAGCTCAATCTCGTTGTCGTTGTCGTCGTCGTTGGGTGAAGATGCAGGACCTGCGTCTGGGCCGGGCCGTCGGCAGCTGCTATTGCTGGCGGTGCTTTTAGCGGCGGAGATGCCCAGGGCCCTTAGTAATCGACCCGCAGAAGACGCTGGATCCGGGTCGCTCTCGCGCTTCGTCATTGCCGCGAACACTGAGGAGATGGGAGCGGAGGGAATCTTGGAAGGCGAGCCCGTTTTTGTGTTGGTGAGTGGGTTTGAAAGTGGAAAGGTGAGAGAGAAGTGAAAAATCAAAAAGACGCAACCTCCTCTTTTTCGCACCTTTGCCATCACATCTCCGCCCACTGAAGCCTCATACTGTGACGCCCAGAGTTTCGCGTGGCTGACCTCACCTCACCTCACCCCCAAAAAGGTACAAACCAAGTACCTGACCTCGGACGTCCACTCATCCCAAGAAACATCCATCCCCTACGGCCCCTCCGTCCGTCAACGTCCGCCAACCCAACCCAACGTCAACCCGACAACCGCCGTGCTGTCCCCTGAATAGCACACATTCAAACGAACGAACACCCAACGACGTGAACCAATCGACCCCTCCCCCCACCGTTCGGGCCTCCTTGAAACAGGCGCGCCCGCCATCCACCCCTTGGTCCCCCCCTTGGTCCCTTTGGTGAGTTGCGACGACGCACCCCCCCTTGACCGTTTCGAGTCCAACGTGGGAGCACCTGAAACGACATCCCCAAGAGGATGAGTATGGGACGGCCAAGGATCACCGACATGGCTGGCTTGTATGGTCAATAG
Source organism: Plectosphaerella sp. P0831 (assembly GCA_014635975.1). Lineage (NCBI taxonomy): Eukaryota > Fungi > Ascomycota > Sordariomycetes > Glomerellales > Plectosphaerellaceae > Plectosphaerella > Plectosphaerella sp. P0831. Next base: position 340 of record JACAFV010000110.1, on the reverse strand, counting down.
TGGATTCCAACCTCCACCGACTTGACGATGAGAAGCCACGGCGCAATGCTGTGCATCAAAGGGCGCAGGAAACGCCAATGAGCAGAGGAACCGGAAGTCCCCTTCAAGCGAAGGAAGACAGACCCTCTTGACCATCACCCGGAGATGTGACGTCTGCTCGTCCAAAGCGTACCGTCACGAGCCCATCCGTCCCAAGACTCAAACCCTCTCCCGACAGAGCCTCATCATGTGCATATGCACCTGCACCCAGGCCATCCCGTCATCCCGCCGGTTATCCGTCGATGGGACGATCTCACCTGCTGACTCGCTCCCTCTCCGATAGGTTTCATCCCGACCTCTT
>JACAFV010000011.1:377237-407988 GCA_014635975.1 Plectosphaerella sp. P0831 | reverse complement strand
TCGCGGGGACGCGAGCCCTAAGGGGAAGGGCTATATTAGAGCCCGTACTTACCGGGCCGTAGAATACGGGGTATAGGGCTAGTTACAGCGCCTATAGCTATATAGTAGGGGCCTGGCCCGCCTCCATCTGCTAGAGGGGGTCAGAGATCAGTCTGTACCTTACCCCTTACCTATCTTCAACTGCTGAAATACACTATTAAGACTCCATCACTCTGCTGGAACTACGCGCCCTGACAAAAGGTTTCCGTGGTGGCCCTGCTGGACAAGCTGCACGACGCCCTTCTTGCCGGCCCAAGACTTGAGTGCTGGGATATGAGGCTCGCAGAAGGAGCCCAGACCCTCTTGGTGAAGAATGTTGGTGAGCGGGACCCATGTGTCCAGGTCGCTGAGCAGAGCAGCATTGAACTCCCAAGTCGCATGATCGTGGGTGGTTAGGAAGCCAACAGGAGCACCGCCGACGGGGAACTTGGTGATGGTGACGTTGGACGAGGCGGGATCGATGCCACCGCAAGGCGCCACGCCGACATTGTCGTCATCGTGTCCGAGAGCCTCGGGCAGCTCGAGGACAAAGTGTGCCTGGGCGAAGCCAATGGCAAGAAGAACAGAGGCAAGAGAGAGCTTCATGGCGACAAGAGATACGAGGGACTGTTGGCTGAGGATCTGGGTGTGCAGCTGATAGAGAAGGTCTAGAGCGAGATCAGATACGTCTTTTTAAAGTTTTGAACACGCGTAAATGACCCATGCTCTCTTTGACTGGACTCTTCGGCTGTCTTCTCCTGTTGAAGATTGACAGGGTATATTCAATCTATCTACAAGTGCGCCATGCAAGATGTTCTCAGTCAATAGTCTCCTTAACGTTCACGCAGTATTCATATGCTGCGCAGGGGACTCTGGGCGAGATAAATCTGCTCAAAGTGAGCCCAATACGACATCCCACGACATCCCACTCTGACTGCATGTGATGAACACCATGTAAGCCGCATGCATCTCGCGAACGGCTGACAGCGGTGAATCTGTCAAAATGGCCTCTGGTTGCAACATAAGCCGGCCCATGACAACTACAGACTGGGGAAGTTGTGATCCTCGCTGCGGCGGTTTGCGCGCATTGTGGCTTTTGGGTCATCTCGAAGGTCGAAGGATTCTCCCAGCGTGCCGCTCCAGGTAGCATTCGGGTAGTGGACGAGCATGGGTGTGAGCTTGGCTGGGATTACCCTCTTCTCGGAAAAATGATTCTTTTCGAGAAGCTCGTACATATGGAGGAGCATGGTGAACTGACGGCAGGATGGCAAATGACGGCCAGCTGCTGCTCGGCATAAAAGCCCTCCAAGTGCGCAGGTTCCATCCGTCCTCAAGCAGCCCCGGGCGTTGTGATTAACATTACCCCTTTTTCTCGCAATCTCCGCCCCTTTGCCGCCATCATGGTCCGGTTCACCAACGCGACCTTTCTTCTGATCATAGGTTTTCTGCAGGCCTGTACTGCTCATTTCCTCCTGCAGTACCCCACGACCATAGGATATGTGGACGCCAACCAAGGCATCTCCCCTTGCGGCGGCTTCAGTGCTACCGACCGCTCGGCCGGGGTGACCAACTGGCCCATTGGCGGCAACTCGATCAAGGTCATCTCCACGCATAGCAGTGTCGTCTGGCAGTTCCGGGCCGCGCGTGTCTCGAGTCCCTCGTCGTGGATCAGCCTCACTCCCCAGCTCTCGCAGAACGGCCTCGGTCACTTCTGCGAGCCGCAGATCCCTGGCTACGCCCCTTGGGTCAACCAAGATGCCGTGCTCCAAGTCATCCAGAGCACCGACCATGGTGTTCTCTATGGAGTACGTGAATCACCTCCTACCAATTGTCTCCGTGTGCCATTCGATCATCTTGGACCAGACGCTAACAAGAATTGCCCAGTGCGCTGCCATCAAGTTTGTGGCGGGGGGAGCTGCCACGCCACCCAGCACCTGCACCAACAGCTCCAGCATCTCGGCTACTTGGCTTTAGGTCCAATACGCACCTAGATCTGTTCTCTCCGGTCACCGTTCGCTCTGGGAAGTGACATCTTCGTCTCATCCTCATCGTCATTCTACATGTACTTAGTTGTCGAATTCTTCTCGATCACATTGTCTGAGAATAAGAACCACATGAACCACCATCCGCAACGAGACACCTAGTAGTATGACATCCGGCATTGTTTGCAATTATCTTACAATAGCATCGAACTGTTTTCTAGAAAACCAAGTCCTTGTGATAACCCCAGCCCCAGTCGAAAATGTGTCAAAGACCCTCAACATTGCCGCAACGCTCTCCCGTCTCCAAAAGCCCTTCGAGATCTCCGCAGTCTCACCTCACATCATGAACACCAGGGCCGCCAGCGCGGCAGGGCTGCAAACAAGCAGCGCCGTTTGGACGAGGAATGTGTAGCCGCCACCCGCAGCAGAGTCTTCGTCTCCCGATGAGTCTCCGCCTGACGTCGTGGTCGTCGGTTCCGGGGGGTTGCCAGTCGAGGTGGCCAGCGTGGCCGCCGCGGTGCCAGTTGTAGTGAAGACAGCCTGGATATCCGTGGAGTTTTTGCAGCCGTCAGATGGACCGGTAGCATCTCCATCGACAAACTTGGCAGCAACGCACTATGTTTCGGGGGGGATAGACGTCAGAATCCACAAAATTTGGTGCTTGCTTCCACAGTTGGATGTTCCGTTGATGAATCTTCGCGTGTACTCACCTGGTACAAGACACCGTGAGCAGCATCCTGAATGATCTGAACGACTCCCTCCTCGCCAACCCACTGCTCAACGCCCGGGGCGTTGGGGAGGCAGATGTGGCCGTAGCCTTGCTGATAGATCTGAGGCCCAAGATCGAGCCAGGTGTTGGTGTCGTTGAGGAGCGCGGCTCTGAAAGCCCATGTGCTCTCGATGTGTGTGGATATCATGTAGATGGCGCGGCCGCCGACAGGCCATTCAACCTCGTTGGTCCGATCCGAGGGATCAAAGCCACCACATGGGCTGTCGCCTTGTGTTGCGTCGGTGCTCCCGATAGGCTTTGGGTCTTGCATGATGAAGTGGGCAAGGCCCGGGCTGGCAAAGAGGGCAGCAAGAAGAGCGGGGGCGACGTGAACCATGATGACGGACTGTCTGCGCTTGGTTCTGTCGTTTGTGTTGATGATGCTGGTGATGATGCGAATGTCGCCGAGCCCAGGTGCGAGCTGGTGAGGGTGACATTTCTCTCGGGCTTATGGCCTCCTCAGACAACCCCGGTCACGCGTTACACCGGAATCTAGTGGTTGGTGGCTGGTCAAAAGGCATGCTTCGCCAGTTGGTCGGTCGGTCGGTCGGTTGGCCTGGTGCTCGCTCGTATCTGTAGGTGGTGAGCTGATGCAGCCGGGCTTATTGGATGCGTGTTGAATCAATATCACATCTCGAAATCATCCAGGGGCTTGATCAACGTGCTCAAAAAAGCTCTTCCACCCACAAGCACCAAGAGGAAGCAGGCTGGGGACACGGAACAGCTCGCTACCACCGTCAGCTTCGACATCACGAACCGAGCCCCAACCAAATGAACAGGGGTTGTATTCATGTCGGGTATAGTGTAGCCGCCACTGAACCTGCATTAGTCGCTTGGCCCCGGCCGTGCTGTGATCCAGATGAACTACCTATGCGATAAATAGAGACAGAGGAGCCTTCCACATCCTGCTCCTCGACTTGCATATCCACGGCAAAGGCATTTGAGTTTGTACCTGTCACCGATTCTCTCCTCCTTTGCTCACCTCCTTGGACACTCGTTTCTCTTGTTTTGCCTCTTGCTCCGTCGCAGCAAAGCCAACCATCGCAATGTTCCCCGTCAAAATCTCGAGCCTTCTGGCCCTTGCCTCCACCGGCGCCGCTCACTTTTTCCTCCAAAACCCCGAGACGATTGGATTCGATGATTCCAGGATGGAGGAGGGCCCTTGCGGTGGCTTCGATCCGAGCCTTCGTGACGGACCGGTGACCGACTGGCCCGTCAATGGCCACCCGGTGAGCCTCATTACGACTCACCAGGATGTTGTCTGGCACGTCGAGGCCGCTCTCCTGAGCGACCCGACCAACTTCGTCCCCATCGTTCTGCCTTTCAGGCAGACTGGTGTCGGCGAGGTTTGCTTCGAGGCCATCCCTGGCAAAGCCTCTTGGGTTGACGAGCAGGTTGTCATCTCCATCTACCAAGTCACCAACCATGGTGACCTGTACCAGGTAAGACGACATCTTCCTCCGGATCATCTTCATGTTGATTCCGGCCCGCCTTCTGTTTTTGACAAATTTGCTGACCAATGCCTTAATCTACAGTGCGTCGCTGCCCGCTTCACGTCTGGACCCGCGGCCGAAGTGCCCAGCGCCTGCGTCAACTTTGATGGCGTCGAACATGAGCCCATCGTCGCCGCCCCTGATGACGACACCTCAACTACCACCTCTGCTCCCCCGACTGCCATCACGACCACTTCTTCTCCCCCGACGGTCATCACGACCACGTCTACTCCCCTGGCGACCATCTCGACCACCGCCGTCACTTCAGCTCACAGCTCTGATGAGGACCACAGCCATGGTTCACCCTCTGCCACCTCGGCTTCCGAGCACGACCATGAACACAGCACCGCGCCCTCACCCTCAGCTGCAGGCGGCCACGACCATGGAGACGGCGAGCACAGCCACGGGGACGCCGAGTCCTCCACAACTATGGCCGTGAGCCCCACCAACAACGGCACGATTCCCGAGCCTACACATGCTGAGGCTGGTGCCGGCAAGATGGCCATGGTCGGAGCCGGCTACGCTCTCGTCGGCGCCGCCGTTTTGGCCGTGTACTAATAAGTCATTCGACTTCGTCACAACCTCGTTGTATTCGATTCCATCAGCCACTCTGGTGTCTGTAATACTTATTTTGGTGGAGGGTGTCGTGGTGTTGAGATTTGTGGAATGGAAGGCCCAAGCATGCCTTGTAATGACCACATCTGCCATCAATCAACTTGAATATCGTCAATACGGCCAATCGGACCGCCCGCTTGCGTGTACCGTATGCCTGATCTCCAGGCCCCCAGCCCAGCCCCCCACCCCGGAGCGATTCAGAAGATCCCTTTTTTCCATCTGAGTGTGGATTGACTTGGCGTGTCGTGATTCTTGCTGTTCGGTCTCATCCTTTGCAGCGCACATAAGATTACAGACGGAATGCTCAGGGGTTAACCGCCATACAACTCGGGCGTCCCGTCCAGACTGAGCGGGTTTGAGCGGGTTTCTCAGCCATCACCCGCCCACCTTCCCCACACCACAAGTCGATGTTTTTCCCCGCGACGTACAAGATTCTGGATGGCGGCCTACCCATGCATTATTCCAGAAACACCAGACATCGGCCCATTCCTCGACTCGTCTTGCACCTTTTTTGGCGAGCAGGCGGTGGTTCCAGCCTCCAACGCAACCCCGGCGGATCACCACACGCGGTGGCCTCATCCGCACCAGCCTCACACACCATGAGCGAGGCGTCACCCTCACAAGTCGATAACATGCTCACCCCACGGGGGAAGGACATGTCGGCTAATTACACCGCCAATCGGCTGGCAGCTTGCGTCTACTGGCTCTGCATCCTGGCCATCGTCGTCACAGCAGCTACCTGTGCGAAGCTGATCCGTCGACCACTCCTCAGCCCACGAATCAGGGCCGTGGGCTACCTGAGGTTCCAGTGGAGGGGTGTCTTTTCCTGGCTGTCTCCGCCCTCGGCAGCTGCCCTCCTTTCCATGGCGTTGTATTGGACCCTCCTCACTGCCCTCAGCCTTATTGGCGTCCAGTCTGACGCCTTGAGCTCCCGGGAGCCTCTCGCATTTCGAGTTGGCTGGGTCGCTGCCGCTCAGATTCCTCTAACATTCCTCCTCGCAATGCGATGGAACCCATTGACCCTGCTGGTGGCCGCGCCCCAGGCTCGGCTTGCTTGGATCCATCGATGGGTCTCTCTGGCCCTCATCATCATGAGCACCATCCACGGTGGCCTGTTCGTCGACCAGTACATCAAACATGATGTTTTCTGGATGGAACTACGTCTGCTTCCAACGCTGAGGGACGGGCTCTGGGCGTGGGGTACGCTTGCTTGGACAGCCGTTGTCTCCGTCTTGCCCATCCGGCGGCTCTCGCACGACCTGTTCATCGTGCAGCACATCATAACCGCGGTGGCATTCCTCTACTTTATGTTTCACCACATTGGACGCAGAAACACACTTCTCATATGGTTCTCGATATCCATATTCGCTATCGATTTTGCTCTCAGGGCGTCCGAAATGCTCATTCGCAACTTCGTTCGAGGACATGGCTGGTCAATGGGCTTCCTCGCCGACTTCTCCGCAGTCGAAGAGAACATGACGACAATGGCAGTCCACAACGTACCCTTCACTTGGAAAGCAGGGCAACATGTCTATGTGTGGATGCCGGAGCTGCCACTGCAGACGCCCCATCCATTTACAATCACATGTCTGCCGTCACCACAGAGGCCCCTACAAGTCGTCATGCGGACAAAGGACGGCTTGACGAAGAAGCTAAATAACATGGCCACGGGGAAAGATATACGCCTGCGTGTCTTCCTGAGCGGCCCATATGGAAGAGCTCCTCAGTTCAACAAGTACGAATCGATTGTCCTCGTCTCCTCCTCGACCGGCGCCTCCTTCTCAACAGCTATGCTTGAAACGCTCGGTCACCACAAGCGAGTCTTCGTGCTCGTCATCGTTCGTCGTCGCAGGCATTTGGACCCATACCTGAAAGCCTTGGCCAGGCACGCCCAGCAGGCAAGCATCACAGTGGCGGTGACAAGTCTGGACATCGGCACTGAGGAGCTGGAGGAGGGACAGTGCCTCAACGAAGTTGACGAGCATGGCGCGGAAAAACTGCATAACGACATGGTCGAGATCCACGGGCGCCCGAGCATGTCCTCATACATGAGCGAGTGCCTTTCGGGACAAGCAGGAAAGGCCGTTGTCTCGGTTTGCGGCGGCAGTTCAATCACCAGTGACGTGCGACAGACCGTGTCGCGCCTAGCTCTTAAAGGAACTAATGTCACGTTGCATATTGAGGGTAGTAGATAGATAGATCCAGGTGAATAGATCTCCCTCTGTATTCCGGATCCTGTTACCATGTCGTACAAGCACAGGACAAGAGAGATGGAGAATGGTGAATCGTCAGCATACCGGCGGCGTCATCATCAACATCGCCCCTAGGCTTCATGCTTTTAGTCGGGGCCGGCGCCAACTACCCTCATCAGATGACTTGCTGTACTTTGTTAGCTTAGCTCTACAAACTCCTTATCCCTTAGCGCCCGTAACCTCTTGACAAGCCTTTCATCCCTCTCTATCGCCCGCTTAAGAATCTTAAACGGCCGTTCCTAGCCTCGGTCTTTCACCGCTCTTATCGCCCGTTATAGCTTATCTATAAACTATACCCGCGCCTCCGAACCTCTTACTAAAGCGATAGCTCCGATAATAATCTGACAGGACGAAATATCTATATATAAGTATAACCGACCGGGTAGGGCGGTAAGTCTGTCTTTTAGCTCGTTTACTAAGTAGGTAGGTCTATTATTATCCGTCTCTAATAGCTATAAGAGTAAGAGGATTAGCTATATTACCTTAGCTGTATTTCGGATATATACGTTATCGTATATTAAGAGGACGTTAATATCGATCTGTAATTTATCGTAAGGTTACTAAATTCCCTATACGATACCTTCCTTATTAAAAGGTTTCCGTCTATATATTTCTATTATCTTCCGTAGATTTAAGACCCTAGCGGTAGTATCGTTTAAAGTCGATATTATACTATAGCCGTAATCTATAAGATCCTTAGCTAGTACGGGATAATATACTCGAGGGAAGTCGATAATACTATTTACCGTATTACTATTCTTAATTAGTAGATTCTTTAAACGAAGAGAAAAAGATAACCGACAGAATAATAAGGTCCGTGAATAGTAGCGGTAGCCTAGCTATTCTATCGGCTCTACGACCCCTAACTACCTAGAGAATACCGTCTATATATACCTCCTAGGCCTCGTCGTTTCTAAGTAGTCGCTCGCTTAGGGCTATTATAAAGGTAGCCCCTAAGAAGCTATCGGTATAAGCTTCCCTAGAGATAATCCGCTAGATTAAGAGATTAGTAGCTCGGTATACGTAGAACTCTACCCGTATCGTATAGTTAGCGTCCCTCGACTAGTAGCGTACCGCTATAGCTATTATAGCCTCGATAAGAGCTAGCTCGGACTCCAGAAGCTTAACCTAGTTCCGGTTATCTTCGTCGCCGGGGATACCCCGACTATTAAGGAAGATAACGGACTAGAACTCGTTCACTGAAACCACTGTTAGCAGCCAACACTAGTTCGACCATCTTGGGTGGAACTTACGTAGTTAAGCAGATATATATTAGTCAGCGGTGCTAGTAGCGACAGAAAGAGCTTCAGCCAGCGAGTCCTAAGCGTCATGGCTGGAGCTTGAATATAGTGCATGGTCGTGGGCGACGTGGACTACCGTCGTGTTTGTCGTGGTGTGACAGTCCGCGGTATCGACTGTTACGACCTAGGTATAATCCTAAGGATATATAAGCTGGATAGGTAGTATATACTAGTAGTTCGCCCTAGGCGATAGAATAGAATAATACTTTAGCGGATATCGTCGTCGTACTTATCGTTAATATCGTAANTCGTAAAGCGTTACGCTTCTTTACTATAGGCTAAAGGAGGTTTCTAATAAAGACTTAAATTAATTACTATCGTAAGTCTAAGTAGAACTATGTACTAAAATATAGGAGCTTATATAGATAGAGGTTCCTTTAGATTACTTCGGCTTACTTTATAATCCGGGTAATCCTAAGGTTAGATTACTTTCTTAGCGACTATAATCTATTTATTATTTAATAACGGTTATCCGTCTATTAAGTAACTACGGGGATATTTATAACGAATATCTAAGTAGGCCGTCGAATAGGCTTACTCTCTTAGCGTTCGTAATCCCCTTTCCTCTACTTAGTCCGTACTAAGCTTACCNTATTTATAACGAATATCTAAGTAGGCCGTCGAATAGGCTTACTCTCTTAGCGTTCGTAATCCCCTTTCCTCTACTTAGTCCGTACTAAGCTTACCTAAGGAGGTATAGTACGCGGGGTCCGGGCCGAATAACATACAGCCTGCTTAGGCGTTACAGCAGGCATTTAACACCACGAAGACGATAGATCTAGTAACAAATAGAGGCCTAATAAAGATCTTACATATTATAACACATAGCTAGTACTCCGATAAAGCGGTATACCCAGACCGGGTGTTCATCATAGCAGACATAAAACCATCCGCGAGCCCTCTCGATTTAGTAACCCGACTAGAACATCTTCTACTCAACTTAACATTATCTTCGTATCTCCCCTAAACTAATCTTTAATTATAGCTAGTCGATAGATCCTCGCCCGTTAAGAGAGCTTCGAAACCTCCCTCGAGTACGAGTAAAATATCTCGATCCTAATAGCTAGCGAACTCGGCGCTAACTAAGTCCTCGTTAAGATATAAGCCGCTAGTATTAACTTTCGTAAGCTTATAATCTCCGATCTAGTCGTAAGCCTCGTATCTTAAAATCTATATATTATATCTAATACCTTTTAGAACGCCTTTAGTATCCCTATCCCTCGCCCTCTTATCCCCGGTTACGATAGTACTAGTATCGTAGTAGCCGTTGGATTATCCGTTATAGAGTTTATCCCGGGAGATAAAGTTATTACTCTCGTGGTCGATACTAGTGACTACCCCGATAGAGATAATGAACCTAGTACCCTTGCTACGGTCGCTAACGCGCTCGGCTAGGGTAACGATAGAACCCTTTAGTCCTATACGGGTTTTACCGAGAAGACTCTAATCTACGCTCCTAAGACTCTATACTAGCTTCCCGCTACTACTCTGACCTATACTTAGGTTACTGGATAGAACGTTTTCTATAGGAAACAAGCTCCTTATATTACCTCCGACTCTTAGGTACTTATCCAGGGTACTAGCGGCGTTAGTATCGCCGCCCTATAACTCGCCGTCGTAGCTAGCGCTAAGGTCGTCGTCGCTACTACGTCTAGCGAGGAAAAGGCGACTCGCCTAAAGGAACTCGGCGCCTTATACGTAGTTAACTACCGTACTAGCCCCGACACCTAGGGCCGTAAAGCCCGCGAGCTTATACCCGGCGCGCGAGGCTTCGACTTTATCGTAGATATCGGCGGTAACGAGACTCTTCCTTAGTCTCTTATAGCCGTTTGCCCGGATAGTACTATTAATCTAGTAGGCGGCGTTAACGCTCCTACTACCGACCCTGTCTCCGCCTCCTCAGCTCTATTCACACCTGTAACATCCAGGGCCTTCTCGCTAGTAGTAGGAACCAGGCTAAGGCTCTTATATAATACATCGACGCTAACGGTATTAAGCCTACGGTAGATAATATTATCTTTAATCTTACCGACGTCAAGGATACCTATCGCCGGCTGAGGGAGAAGAAGTACTTTTCTAAGGTCGTCATTAAGATCCAGCATGATGAGTGAAGCGGTTACGGGGTTTAAACGAGTTCGTAGCGGTATGACTTGAGAAGTAAAAGTTGAATAATTGAAGATCCACCTACAAAACGTTCCAGTTGACTACGGTGGAAGTTATGATGCGATGATGGTGCTGCATTCTGGGTCACTGATGGCGGGGGTTCAATCCACCATGCCATAGGGGTCAGGAAGAGTTATAAGCGACGGTGCATCAAGAGAACGGGGGGATAAGTTCAAGTAGAGATGATAGCCGTTATCTATCATACAAACGTGCCTCTCCGTACGACTCCAGCTAAATATCTATCGACGCTAAGAGGTTTTCAGCTCGCAGGCGCCACTGTTTAGCTGACAGAGATCAACGTGACCAGGCATCCGCCAGATACGCAGTTAACCAAGTCGACGCCGATACATTCAGGTCTCTGTGACGGGAAGTGATGGGTTTAACCTGGCTATAAGGAGCGAATTTATTCGCTACATGAAAGCCGAAGCGAATACAAAAGCCTGCTAAGACTCGTTAATATTACCGAATAGAGGGAATTTACTAGAAACACATTCGATTAACAAATAGGCTCGTCCCACCACCAGCCCTAGCTATCTTTATAAAATTTCGCATCCAGACTATCATCTACTCATCTGCAGCTCTATCCCTCGACAGCAGCGCCATAACATATACACTTCTTCATATCAGCTATTAACCCTACTAAGCCACCACCGTCTTTCCCATCCACCTCACCCCTATAGACTCCAGTCCCATTAGTCTCATGTTTTCCATTATATTAGTCTCTTAAGGCTCTTCACCCTAAGCCGCTATCCACCGTAGCTTTATAAGGGCGGCAAAACTTACTACGGCGTTAACGTACCGGTTCAGTCTCCGGCGCGATAGTTAGATCGCACCGGGGTTACCTATACTTCAGGCTTAACGATATCTACGAGGGGACTTATCAAAACAAGCCCCTAGAATCCTATATCGAGGCCGAACGAATAATAGATAACTATATTAACTAATAACGTCCCTCACCCTATAACCGGACCCCCCCCTTAACCGGACACCCCAAAATCCACCTACCGAAATCCTACTATAATCTTTAACCCTTTTTTCCTACTACCTACGATCCTATAATAATATAGTCTTCTACTTTACTAGGTGAATTAGTATCGCTGGATTTAGCCGTACTATTAGATTTATCGCCTGCGTCGACCTACGCCCTGTAGATAGCCTCGATATCCGTAAACTTGGAATTTAGGCTGATCTGGACCTTCTTCTTTTTCCTAGGTCGTAGAGATTTAACCTACTACTCGAGGGCTTCTACCCTACGCTATAGGGTAGCTAACTAATAGTCCTTTTCCTTAAATCCTTTTTAGACCTTCCGGAAGAGTAGCCGTTACGTACTACTAGGTTAATCTAAGCGCTTATCCTAACCTAGCTAGTCGCGTAGATCCAGGGACTTCCTAGGCGTCGACTAGTTAACCGAAGATAAAGCTATATCCTACTACGGGATAGGTGTAGATCCAAGGGCTTAATCTAGTATTAGATTAACGGTCGTAGACCTGTCCCTGGATTCGTGGAGGAGTAGAGGACTTATAAGGGGCTTAGCTATATTAACCGGCTATAGACCCGTCGATTTCTAACCCGCCTTTATATTCTACGCCCTAAGGGCTAACTAGCGAGCCTTCCGGTAGTAGTTAAGGAACTATCGTTTCCCTACGACCGTTAAATTATTCTACTACGCTAGGTATCCTAGCTCCTTCTTATAGGCTACCTTTAAGGGTCTAAAGATAGACTAATCGAGCGGCTATAGGACGTAGGAGGTATACGGAGGTAGATAGAGTAGGTAGATCTAGTACGTATAGTAGAGATATATAAAATCTATAGACTCGTGGCTACCGTGGCCGTCTAGGGCGAGTAACCGGGTCGTAGATAGGTCGGTTAGTTAGGTAGATAGGATAAAGATTTCCCTAAGCTAGTAGACTACCGTCTCGTTATCGGTCTATCTATTATCTATTACGTAGAATCTCTAGCCGGTATAGGGTTATAGATCTAAGGGAAACTACTACTATTAGACTAACTTACCCTTATAGATAATAAAAGGTAGTATCGTAGATCCTATAGTACTAACGTACTCTAATAGAGTAATCTAGGCTTACGACCCTAGCTATTTTTTCTATAGATTACGGCTATCTATAGATCCTAGGACTAGGCCGTTAGACCCTCGACCTTCTAGGATACCGGTCTCGTCTATATTATATCGGTTAGCTAGTTTAATATCCCTGATCTAGCTGACGGCGAGATACTTAAACTAGGTCCTAATAACGTTAGTCGACGCTCTATTAATACGCTAGGAATTAATTAGCCTTACGCGCTAGACCTTAATTAAAGGGTTTCGACGGGTAAAAGCTTAGAACTAGTTCTTCCTAAGGGTCGGGGACCTTCCTTATAGGCGTAGGATCCGTTCCGTAAAATCCCTGACCTACGCGTACGTCGGGGGGGGCCCTAGGGAGGCTTGAACCTAGATCTAGCTAGATAGCTGGTCTTCCTAGGTCTTGGAGAGCTTCTGACGGCTGGACGTAGTAGTAGCCTTTGACTACGTGCCTTGGAGACGATCGTAGAGAGTAGACCTTAGGATACCCTAGATACGGGTAGCTATCCGGATAGATTAACTATCTATAATAGAATTAAGAGCTTTATTAAGCTTATCTTCTATATATCTACTTATCGCTAGTAAAAGTAGTAGTATATAAAGTCTTATTATAATTAGGATAGAAATAGTTAAGATATTACGGGTTAAAGAGGATAGGGTAAAAGAGCGGTAAGGGGTTTTCGGGTGTCCGGTTAAGGGGGGTGTCCGGTTGTGGGGTGAGGGACGTTACCCCCTATTAACCGGACTCGCCTTCGTGTTACTCTTACCGCGCCGTTCTGAACGGCGCCAAGTACGAACCAAGGTAAGACTCGGGTGTAGGGGACAAAACTAGCTCGCCATCCAGTACTGTTATAACTCCAGAGGCGACTTAATTCCAACGCCCCTTCGACGCCAGCCTCTATGGCCGGCGTCGAAACGAGGGGCCCTGACAGGTCCCAAGCGTCCGAAGACGATATTAAATCTCTACCAGTTAGCATCCCGGCGACCGAAGACGACTTTAGGGCGTTAGAAGCAAAACTCCTAACCCGGCCCGGTATAACTAAAGGCCCTGAACCGATAGCTGATAACCAGGCTGGAATCAAACTTACGACATCCCTGCAGATGAGTTATCGCCGGCTCTGAACCGGCGAGCACTCGATCCCTAGGGGTCGACAAGGGGCAAAAAAACAAGGATGTTACCCGTTAGGGTGAGGGGCGGAAAAGTGGTGATGTTGAAAAGAAGCTTGTGTAAAATGTCAGGCCGCCGCCCGCGTCCAGTTGCTGCTGAAGAGATGGGTCCCTATCAGGGACAAGGTCGATATTATCGAAGTGAATGAAAAAAAGCGTTGTGGCCGACGGGTTCCGTACATAGGAGCCCAATGTTTTCGATAAAAGTATTAGCGCCTATTACTGCCCTCGTGCGACTTACGGGCGTAACTAGCTTCTACCGATATCGAATTTTTATATATATCTCTAGCGTTATTCTTAGGTGTTTTTATACTTTTTTCTAGGTATTTTAGGTTTTACTTCGGCTTTAATAAATATATTAGTTGATACATAGCGAGTGTCGTGCGTGATGTTGTGATAGTTAAGTGGGTTATATATGTAGGAATGTTAAAACGAGTGGTGAGAACACGCGCCCAGTAGCGGGTTATGTGGTGTTGTTGGAAAGCCCCAATGGGCGTCCAAGAGCTTCAACGAAGGGATTGAAGCAAAGGGTACCTAAGCTTCAACGAGCATTAAAGCAGAAGATATCTAGGTGGTATATCGGGAGCTTCAGGCCTCCCCGATCCGAACCCCAAGCTGTATAATGGTAGGCCATGGCCGGTGGGTGGACGAAGTAGTTTGGTGTTTCGGCCAGGGCTATAGTAACGCGGTTAGCGGAGGAGGCGTTAGCGTAAGAGCCGGGCTCCTAAGAGGAAGTAATACCTAGATAGAGAAAGGTAAGAGGATGTGCGTCGGATAAAGAAGAGAAGAGGAAAGTATAAAGAACGGGGGATTAACCGGTCTTTTATAGACGGGGGAGGGGACGATATTCGGAGCTCGTCTTAGCTCGAATGTTAGGGGCCTTAGCGAGGTGTGCCACCACCCCAAGTTACAGGATTACGTTCAGCCTCCAGTGTCAGATTCCATGAGGATGAGCGCCAGTGGCATCGTGGACGGTTTCCTCAATGAGGTCTCAGTTCCGGTGAGGTTTCGGTGGTAGCAGGTCTCCTTGGCTCGTTCCCCTTGTTTTGAGTTACTTTTACCTAAAGACACGAGAAATCCCCCCCAAGTGGACACTCGGATATGTGGTTGTCGCCTCTGCTGGGAAATTAATGACCCAGGCATTATTTGTGGCTGCCGTCGACGTCGCTGAGACGGGCCCAACTTGTTGGCCGCATGAGAAGGCGTCCTCCCATCTCCGCCACACCCCTCCTTCAGACCGCCACCTCGTCCACGATCGAAATTTTTCGTGAGCTACGTTTACACGCAATACCGGAGGCTTGGGTTTCTCCTGAGCGGGCGTTTCAGGTAATAACGCCTAGATTAATGCCATCAAGGCCCTCCCATTCCACCTTGCTGGTTTCCATTCCATTCCATCTCAGCAAATAGAGCAAATTTGGACAAAAAAAAAGAGTTTTTATAAGCAGCTGTTGTTCAAACGGGCCCTCCTCATCCCGTGATTAGAAGATAAAGGGCCACGCGACAACAGATCACCCCTGGATTGAACCAAATTGTCAACTGACACTTGATTGTGAGGAGGCCACCTTCATATTTCTCCGTCAGTGCAGCCCAAAGTCATAATACGGTGTACAGGCGACAGTTTCAAATCCGAGAAAAGTGAAGAGTACATGAACGTGGCGACCAAAGTCTGCCGCCCGTCACTGCTGTGTAAAGCCACACTGAAGATTGATTACAAATGTAATGGAAGCAAAGTGAAGTTGTCTCTACATAATACAGTCTTCATGCCCCTTCGTAAGACTCATCCATGCTTATAAGCTCACAATCTGCCATCATACATCTCCGTCTTCACGACCAACACTCGGTTCCTTAACCGACATTACCTCACAATATATAATAGTTTTCTACTAGTTCTAACTTCTTCCACCGGAGATCCGGTTTACAATCTAGGAGCACGTTCTACGTCCAGAGGGAAGCATAGAGTATCTCCTCATACGCGAAAAGCCCTTACACCGACGAGTTCGTGCAATACGACGGGATACACCCACAATAATCCCGGAAAGCGACGCGTATACTTCGATCGTCCTCCGGCACTACCGTCCCTGGTGCAACCCATCACTGATATTCCACGATGCTGGGATGAGATCAGTATATCGAGAGTCCCGAGAACTCTTTCTCAAGCGACATAGCAAATCAATCGGTCCGTCAATCTACCAAACACACCTAAACGTTTAAGACAGCGTATTAACGAGCCCCTCATCGTGCTGAGGTGTGCACCGTTAGCCTGGAGCATAGGTGACATGTATTACCCGACATAAGTAACTTAAACGTCGTATTCGAGTTTAACGACGCCTAGTAAAAGAGAAAAAGATTATATAGCAGGATCGCTATACAGAACGATTATATAGCTAAGGACTCGAACCGGGGGTTCTATATTAGAGCGATATACCAAGTTTAACAGGCCCTTAAGTTACAAGGGAGCCGTCTACGACGGATTACCTTTATCGACAGAAGCATTAAGCTAATAGTAGCGAGGCCTGGGTTAGCTACGCTTAGTAACGGTCGGTATAAGTACGTTAAACATTTAGAGTTAAAGAAAGGCCGGGAATAGGAGTATTTACCTATAGTATAGTTTTAGGTAGTATTATCGGTATATAGTACTCTAGTAGAGACTTATTATTTAAGAGTTTTAGTAAGAGTTAAGGAATAAGTTATACTAGAAGATAATATATTACTCGAGAGTATAATCGAGTCAGGAGTTATTATATATAGCTAAGGTTAAGAACCTAGAGGGTTTACCCCCCTATAAGTCCTCTTCCTTCCTATCTTAGTACGCTTATAGTAGGTAGCTAACGAAGTTAGTAAGCCTAGTAAAGACAGGAGCCTGCTTCTTAGTAGGGGCGGTAGTCTTATTAGTAGTATCTCTAATACTAATAGTAGTATAATATCTATCGTTACGTAGGATAATATTAGCCTCGCGCGGGAGCCTATTATCGCCGTAGCTAATAGTATCCGGGGCGGAGAAGATAGGAGGGTTAATCCGGGTAAAGATCTAGGTAAAACCATCGGTAGTTTTATACCGATCGTCGATAGACTAGAAGTTAACGTTAAGGAAGATATCCTTAGGGAGGTAGGGCTTACCCCCGGCGATAATAGTATTAACGAGACGAGTAGTAAGCTCGGCGTAGACGGTACTACGGGCGGGAACGGGGACGGTATTCTAGGCGAGAGTACCGCCGCTAGTACCGGAGAAGGCGATAGTAGGGATCTTACGGTCCTTAGCGGTAAATACGGCGACGCCGACGGTACCGGAAAAGGGGACCTAGACCTAGACGTTTATCCCGACGTTAGGGCCGGAGACGTAAAGTTCGGGGCCTTCGGGCTATAACTACTTAGAGAAGTTATCGATACCGTAGCGGACGGCCGTTACGGGGAAGGAGTTAACCTAGTATAGATCCGGGGAGGTTACGTTAACGCCGAGGGGGCTACTATTAGCCGGGTATAAGTTATACTAGTATATATCGGTACGAGGCTTAGGTTCCTTATCACGGGAGCCTAGTAGGGTTAGATACGTTATAGAGAGGGGGAGGGTTAAAGACTTACTACTACCCGACTTATTATCGGCGGGGGCGGACAGGATAACTTAGTAACCGGTAGCCTTAAGGGCGGCGTTAGTAGAGCGTACGTATAGCTCTACCTAGCCGTCGTTATTACTATAAATAATACGTACGCCCTAGACGGCGGCGACGAGGTATACCAGAGCGGCGAGCGTAGTGCAACCAGCGCGCATAATAATATTAAGGCTAGGGATATAAGGATAACGACGGCAGAAGCACAGTACAGTGAACTTAGCAGCGGAGTATCGAAGGAACCGATCGTCACGAGGATTTAAGGACGGGGAGGCGGAAGCTTAAGAACACCACCTAGGCCGCCCCCTGGATCGTCGCATATGCCTTAATCCGTATTAGGTACCGACTTCCCTCCCTTCGATGTAACCTTAGTCTACCTATCAGGCGCGACAAGAGCAAGACAAGAAGCTAAGAGGACCGTACGTACAACCGCCTATTCTCTAACAACCCCAGCCTTCGATCGGCACTCGTCCACGAAGGTCTCGGAGGCTAGCTAATAGGACAGCTAGAACGGTATCACCCCCCTTTACGGATACGACCCGGTACGGCACTATAGGCGGCTATTCACCTAGGGTCTTCGCTATTACTTATTCTCCTAGTACTATCGAACCGCCTATTTCGAATATAGTAGCGTACGTAGAGGGACTAAGAGGGACGCTAGATTCTCTTTCAGGAGGTTATATCCGCGGTAGCTATAGGGAGTGCAACGATATACGGGAGCTAAGGCGTACCGAATAGGCCGCTACAGGTCCGTCCGGGTCACGGTGTGATGAGGTGCAGGTCTGGGGATGGACTCGAAGCATGTGAAGGGAGGGGACGAGATTTACATTGACAATGCAATGCCTAAGCGATGCTGCATTGGGTTGCGCAATGGATGCTTCTCGTTACGATGCCAGTGGCGATGGAAGCTGGCCAGAATAGGCCCCGAACTTTGCGTCTGTCTCCGGCCCCAACGACCATGACGTATCGAAGGGGGTTGTGTCACGATGCCGTCAATCTTGATCTCCAGGAGTACTCAGCTGTCAGAAATAGCACCTGAGGCGCATACTAGTATGATACTGGCCACGGTGGATTCAGGTCCATCTTCAACTGTGTGGTGTCGTCTTGATCTTGCTGGTAAAAGTAGAAACACAAAAAAGACCAGAGGGGACGGGTGGTGCATGCTCCAGCGGTCACGGCGCTGTCTTTCGCCGCGACAGTGACCCGCTGCTGGACGAGCCATACCAGTGTCGATGACGTAAGCGGGGCAGGCAGCGTCAGGCAATCGACTCGACAGACATGATGGCAAGCTCCAAATATCGACACTTTCCGAACCTCGACATTACAGCCTTACCCAGACCACCACCCCGACTCCAACACCTCCAGCCATGCCGAAGAAACTCTCTAAACACCCCCTCGGCAGCACTATAACGCTCGCCTCCTCCTCCTCCTTAACTAACCCTTCCTCCCGTCCCGCTATCCTCTCCGATAGCCTCCCCCTCCCGTCCCTTATCGTCTTCGACCTAGATTATACCCTCTAGCCCTTCTAGATCGACACCTACGTTACCGGCCCCCTTAAACCTTACCCCTTCTATACTTTAGCGACCGACCGCCTCGGCGACTCCTGTATATTCTACCCCGACGTCCCCTCTATCCTCGCCGCCCTCCCGCGCTTCGGCGTCCGTCTCGCCGTCGCTAGCCGTACCTACGCCCCCGAACTCGCTCGCGACTTACTCCGGATACTATATATCTCCCCCCTACCAGAAGACGAAAGCGTACCGCCCTCGAAGAAGAAGGATAATATAAGAAAGGCTATAGACTTTTTCGATAGTTAGCTAGAAATATATCCGAGTTCTAAGATTAGGTACTTTAAGGCTATTAGTCGAAGGACCGGGGTACTATATACGGAGATACTATTCTTTAATAATAAGAGCTAAAATAGGGATACGGAGGGTCTTAATATAACGATATATCTAGTACGTAATAGTACGTCGTAGTCGGTTATCGAGTAGGGTATACTAGAGTAGAGGCGGCGGAGGGGTTATTATAAGTAGAGTACGGGAGACGAGCGAGGGGAGTAAAGGGGCTATACTACTTAGTACTAAAAAGACAGAACCGTATTATAGTTTATAGATACCTAATGTGTAAAACGAGTAATGGCCCAGTGCTATGTAATACATCCTCCTCTACCCCTTCTCTACCCCCTCTCGTATCTAGTATCTAATCGTATACCGTGTTATATTATATACGTAGAATTCTACTCGGCGCGTATAAAAACACGTATACTCCTCTACTCTACGATACTACGTTTAAGCGGCCGTAGGGGTCGGGCTAGTAGTACTACCGTTAGCGGTAGCTATAGGCTCCTTCTTCTCGTCGACGACCGTTATCTCGGTCGCCGGGGCGGGGGCGCTATTAGCGACGGATAGCTTCTAAACGCCCTCGGTAATAGTATCCGCGGGTATAGACGCCGTAGTAGCCTCTAGGGCGGGCTAGGTAATAGGTACGCTATATTTACGCTCGTCTCGCTTCTTACCGTTAACCTTACCTAGGCCGAAGTACTCGAGACGCTTCCTATTAGCCGAGGGCCGCTAGACGGCCGGTCCTATAGTAAAGGCCTTATAGCCGTCGTACTATTCGATAATACCGTCCCAGGAGGGATCGTACACGAAAAGATCGCTAAAGGAAAAGTCGAGCTCGCTACCGTAGCGCTTAGGGATATTACGGGGCTTAATAAAGGCCTCGAGGGTAGGCTTAACCTCTACGTCGCTAAGGATAAAGATCTTAGAGACGGTAATAGGGTCGAACTAGCGCTTAATCTAGCCCTAGACGGTAGAGAAGAAGACGGGCGTACCGATAATAAAGATACCTAGAGCCGTTAGGGGATATTACTACGACCGAGATAGATACGGTACTTACGATCTAGAGTCTCCGGGTAGTAGGCGGTAGCTAGCTAGCTAGCGGACTATATATAGCTCTTAAGGTTCCAGAACTAACGTAGACTAATACCCGAAATATCGATAATATTATTATATATAGTAATAGGTATACCCGCGTACTCGCGATCCTATAGCTACGAGTATAGAGGGAAAGCGAAGTAGGTTAGGTTCTCGTAGAGCGTAAATAGGCGTAGTAGACCCTAGGGTATCTTACTATCCTATTCGGTATCGCTAAAAGAGCCGTCACGGCCCTACTTCTCGTAGTCGGTAACGGCCTTTAAGTCGAGCGTCTTAACCTCGAAGAGGTATAGCGGGATACTACGACGGTCGCGGCGGCCGGTCTACTAGGGATAGAGGCGGCGGGCGGATTCGTAGGCGGGGTACGCGATAGTCTAGTAGAGGGTATCGATATCGGTCGTCTTACGCTAGGTCTCGGTCTCGGCGAACTAGGTTAGGGCGTCGGCGGGCACCTAGCGGCGGGCGCGTAGGTAGCGGCTATACGAGGGTATCGTTAGTAGGCGGTGGGTGACACGAGCGCGACGCGAGATGGGGGCGGGCGGGTAGCTATCGCATCGCCGGCGAGGGGTAAACTTAACGCGGACGGGACGGGACGGTATTCATAGCAGGAGGGGGTCATCGTAGGACGCGGGCGAGCCGGGGGTATATGGGCCGCGCTCCTTAATAAGGGCCTTGAACTCGACGAAACGCTCCTCTTACGACGGGCTTAGGTGGCCGATTGTTACGACCTAGGTCTAATCCTAAGGATATATAGGCTGGATAGGTAGTATATACTAGTAGTTCGCCCTAGGCGATAGAATAGAATAATACTTTAGCGGGTATCGTCGTCGTACTTATCGTTAATATCGTAAAGCGTTACGCTTCTTTACTATAGGCTAAAGGAAATTTCTAATAAAGACTTAAATTAATTACTATCGTAGATCTATCTAACTATCCTATACTCGAGCCTTCTCTTAAGTACTCGAGTACCGTTCCTAGATTACCTAGGCGGGCGACCTATTCTAACGATATTATTAGTTAGAAGTAGCTTATAGCTTACTACGCTCTAGAAGCTAAAGGCTTATAGCTTATAGTAATCCAAGCTCCACTCCTAATTAGCTAGATATAGAAGGCCTAGGGTCGGCCTATCGGTAGCTAATAGTACGACCCTAACCTAAATAACTAGCTCTCTAAGCTAGGCGTTATAAGATTCCCCTTCTCTAGGTAGATATCCTAGCGACTATATAAATAGTAAGTACCCCCGTTAGGCGGGTCCCGTTAGACTTCCTTCCTTAATTAACTAATATAATATCTAGTTAATTATCCGAAATTCCCTATCCCGAAAGACCTATAAGCGTTATTACCTACCCGACCGAATTAAACGAAATTATATTAATACTAATATACCTTATACGTTATATTTCTAGAAGAAGCTTTAGTATTATATAAATCCGAAGTCTTCGAAATACTCCGAATACGTAAAGTACGGGCGGAAATATAATAGTATTTTAGTAGCGGCGCCCTATAAGTACTACTCGTATTATTACTTATAATCCTATCTAATAGTAATAGTAGAACGTCTAGAGAGATCGTAGAAGGTTTTAAAGGAGTAAGAGGAGGATACTAAAGAGTATTTAGTATAGTTATAAGAGTAGCTAGTAGAAGTTATAAGTTATCTATAGTAAATCCGCGCGACTAAGAAGAAGGTAAAGGAGAAAGCGGAAGAGGCGTTCTAATATAGCCTATAAGAGGTAGAAGAGGAAGAGGTAGACGGAATAAACCTAATATCGGTACTAAGCGTATATAAGTATTAGGTAGTTAATAATCTATTAGCCTTAGGCGTATCGCCCGACGCTAATTTCGTATTATTTAGGTTAGGAACGCTTAATAGTATTATCGAAGACGGAGCTATATATTCTAGAGGTAATTAATAGGCTCCTAGGTATTCTCTTTATAACTATACCCTTCCTATTTAACTAAGTATTTATCGTATCCCTCGTAGTTTATACGATAGTCGAGAATATACTCGACGGTATATTCCTCCGTATCGTTTATAGGTAAGTCGTCTTCGAGCGGTATATTATCTAGTACTAGCTTAAGGAGGTAGATATAGAATACTAGGTATATCTTTATATTATTTAGTACTAAGAGTTAGTAGTTAGTATCTAAAATTTTCCTAATTTTTTTAAAAGGTCTAATTTTCTTAAAGTCTAATTTATTATTTAGTTATTTTATTTTAATATTTTTATAAATAAGGTAGACTTTATCCCCCTCCTAGAAGGATAGTCCCTTTATCCTTAACTAGTTAGCGTATTTAGTTATTCTAAGCCGTACTAGTTAAAGNAATAAGGTAGACTTTATCCCCCTCCTAGAAGGATAGTCCCTTTATCCTTAACTAGTTAGCGTATTTAGTTATTCTAAGCCGTACTAGTTAAAGATCGTTACGAAGCGCGTCGTAGATCTTCTAAATATCGTCGGCGAGCTTAGTTACTTTAGGAGCTTTCGATACTTCCTATAGTTCTCCGTATATAGTAGGTATAAACCTATAGTTAGCGTAGAAGGGTAAGACCTTAGTTAACTCGCTTAGTATACTATTATAAGTAAACTATACGGTTAGTAATAGTTATATATAATAAGGCCTAGGTTACTTTATTAGAGGCCCGATAAAAATAACTTTAGTTAGTATAACTTACTCCCTAAACTAGGCGTTATAAGATTTCCCTTCTCTAGGTAAATATCCTAACGACCCTATAAGTAATAAGTACCCCCGTTAGGTAAGTCCCGTCGGACTATCTTCCTTAACTAACTAATTATATATAAAGCTTAGATTACTATAAGCTATAAGTCTTTAGTTTATAGAGTATAGTAAGTTATAATATAACTAACTAATAATATTACTAAAATAGATTACTAGTTTAGGTAATCTAGAGATAGGTATTAAGTACTTAAGTAAGTATTTAGTAGCTAGCTAAAAAAGATAGACTTATAATAGTAATTATTTTAAGTCTTTATTAAAAACCTCTTTTAGTTTATAATAAAGAAGTATAATACTTTATAATATTAATAATAAGTATAATAATAAAAAACTACTAAGTATTATTCTATTTTATCGCCTAGGGTAAACTATTAGTATATATTACTACCTCTCTAGCCTATATATCTTTAGGATTATATCTAGGTCGTAATAATATCTAACGGTTACCTATACTTATTTCTAGACTATAGCGGATAATCTATCTTCGCCTAGCCGTTTATAAGTTAGTCGTGAATACTCGTTGTTTTATTTCCTAGTAGCTTCCGGTATTATAATAGGCGAGTTACGTTACGGATCTCTCTCCTTCCTCTTCGATAATATCTAATAAGGCAGGAAAGTAGATAGTAAGAAGTTCTTCGGCTTACTCTACGCCCGTTTGTAGTATATATACTATCGGTGTGTACTAGCTGTGGGACCTTACTAAATACCGTCTCGTCGCCCGAGTTTAGATACTTCGCCGCCTTCCAGATATTATCGTTCTAGTATATCTTCTTCTATTATCGTCGGATAATATCGTAGTACTACTTCGTAGCTACTTTCGCCTTGTCTTTAAGCTCGGTTTCAGCCGTTAGAGGTATACACTGTAATGCCTTAGTACCTAACTATACGGGCGGCCTTCCATGTTGCTATAACGGTGTATCACGGGCGAGGGGCGGAGTTGAGCTACCGATCTCTTCTCCCGCGAATTTATTTAAGACGTACTAGTGTCCGTCGCTCTGCAAACTATTCGCGCGGCTTTTCCCCTTTCTCCGTCTTAAAGTCTCCAAGGACCGCGGGCTGCCTGATGCCCTTTCAAGACGCCACAACTTACCAGCCACACAGCGCTTTTAAGTTCACCACTCGAGATTTATGCCTGATCATCCGCTCAAGTCTGTGATGTAGACTTTGCTCTTATCTGATGGAGGGGTGATCCGACAAAATGTCCCAACGCTTAAGTATCATTACACAGATTTCCTGTTGTCGGATTTTTATGGTATCACGAAAAATGCGTGGATAGTACTGAGATCTTCCGATGGACAAAAACAATTACCTCCTCAGCAGCAAGTAAGACCTGATGTTCATGACGACCAGGTAATCCCGGTCTACGATGCTACCCGGTGCCTCCTAAATTACCATTCCCTTGACCTGCTTGATGGTCCTAACGTCAATGTCCCTCCAGAAGAACACGGCCACAAAGCCGACCACCCAGATCGCCGTCCCCGCCGTCAGCATCATCGACTGCGCATCCGCGTACGCGCGCTGAATGGCAATCCGCGTGGGCGTTCCTTCGGGGTAGCTGAGCTGCACGTCGATGACACCGTAAATCATCATCAGGTTCGGGAGCTCCTCGGCGGGGAGGTACTCTGCTAGCTTGACGGGGAAAACGCCCTGCCAGATGGCTCCTGCGATGGTATACCCCACTGAGGCTCCCATGCTGGAAACCATGTTCACCATGGCCATGACGACGGCGATGTGCTGGTGGCTCGAAACCGACATGGCGGCGATGGCCGGCGTGAGGGTCATGACGCCCGAGGAGCACGCAAGGAAGATCTGGCACATGATAATCAACCCTACCCCCGTGCCCGGGGTGCGGAAGTAGATCATGAGACCCATGAAGAGCGTGTACACGGGAATGGCTCCGTACAGGGTAATGCCCTTGAAACGGCCAGTGTAGCGAATGAAGATGCCCGCAAAGATGGAGAAGAGGGTACCGCCGATGGTGTAGATCTGGACAACGTAGCTGGCTTCGGTGACCGAGAGACCGTTGACAACCTGCAGGAAGGAGCCGAACAGGCTGTTCCAGCAGGTGAAGCTGATGAAGAGGGTGGCGCCGAGGATGCAAGCGCCCGTGACGTTGCGGTCGCGCAAGAGGTCAAAGGGAATGAATGTCTTGGGTGCGAAGAAGCGCTCCCACGCGACGAAGAGGGCCATAACGACGATTCCGGCAACAAGGAGGCCGATAATAAGAGGAGACTTCCATCCCAATGCCTGGAAGGTGTAGAGGTTGAAGGGGAGGAGGAACATGGCCAGACCGCTGGAGAGGAGGAAGAGACCAACGGCGTCAAACTCGCGGCAGTAATACAGGAAGGCCTGCCAGGGAGAGCCCGCGCTGGGCGACTCCGTCATGATGCCTTGCTTCTTCGCCCGACGGTAGTTGGTGAAGAGAATGACGAGGAGGGGGGCGCAAGCGACGGGGACCATGATGGCGAAGAGGCCGTAGCACCATGCCCAGCCGGGGCCCTTGAGGAAGGCTTCGGAGATAGGCCCGCCGAGCCAGGTGGTTATGATGCCGGGCGAGGCGGTTAGGGCAGTCATGACGCCACGATTCCGCAGGCTCGATGCGTCGGCGACGATGATGCTGATGGTGAACTGCAGGGATGTGAAACCCACGCTGTAAAACACTTGGGCGGCGGCGTACATCTCGACGCTGTTAGTGGCGGCCATCATGACGAGACCGAGAGTGGCGAGGATGAGAGCGATAGCGTAGCAGTTCTGGCGGCCGAAGATATCGAGCATCTTGGCCGTGATCAGGACGCTGATACCGGTGAAGATGCTGCTGACAATGCCGACGGTGGGCGTGAGGGAGTGGGTCTGGAAGGCCGAGGTGACGTAGGGAATAAGTGCGGCACCGGAGGTCTGCTGCATCAGCAGAACGAAGAAGATGATCCAGATGAAGACGAAGACGAGGATGAGGGTCGTCTTGGACCAGATTGAGGCGATGGCCTCGATGCCGCGCACGCCGTTCTGCGCCTCGTCGTCCTTGGGGTCGACATTTTCGTGGACTGGCTGCACGGAGCCATCCACGGGCTCCTTGATGAGGGAGCCGTCGGCGAGAGGCATCACCGGCGCGGGGGGCGGATGTGTAGCAACGACGAAGGCGAGAAGTCGGCAAGATGACGAGATAGCGTGGGAGGATCTCTAGAGGCACGTTTGAAAGCCCGGGATGTCTCCCCAAGGCGGCGGGCGTAGTCTTATAGCCCTTACAACGTCCGAAATTTAGAGCCGTCCCGTGTTGTAATTACTGGTAAATTTTCGGGCCTTGATTGGAAATATGCTCCGTCCGCCGAAAGCCGTCCACCGAAAGCCGTCCACCGAAGGATCTGAACCGCCGGTCTGGGCCTGGCGATCAGATGCAACCCACTCCCGTCGAGAAGGGCTCGGTCCCGATGCGCAGGTAGCACCCCATGTTTGCTCAAGGGTCAGAGCACATGTCACAACGGATGTGGCAATTTCGTCGGGTTATGGATCTCATTTGAGATGGCTGTGGTATCGAACTCCTGTCGTTATCGAGGCCGGAGGTCCACATCAAGCACGTTTGAGCAAGTTTTTCACGAGAAATGTGCTCACAAAGCTCTCCTCGGACATAACATTAGGTAGCGCACCGGGCGACCTTGAAGCGAACGGGCCTATCAGACTCTCGTTGTCACTTGGGTCAGACGTGCCTAATCGATTTCCAGCAAGGTGTAAACGTGCTCGGCGATCAGGACCCTTGTTACATACGAATACGCCGGTGAATGTCCGCGGGTTTTCCATCTCGCGTCTCCTCGTTACCCTTTTTTTTTCTCGCGTCTTCCTTCGCTTATCGTTCGGACTTAGATATAAATACCGTTCCGCCCAGGGCCTTTTCGCCTCTTGCTTTGCTTGTTGACCGTATCTAGGTAGACACAACATCATGGCTGAAGACGATGCCCTCTACCCGTTTCCTTACTCCAAAGCTACACAGCTTGACCCGAGGATCAACGTGCCACGGCCGCCAGTCGACCCGAGTCTCGTTCCCCTGATCGATAGCTGTCAACTTCCCGAGAAGCTCACCGTTGACTTTCTGCGCAGGAGTGGTCTCGACGAAAACGGCAAGCCCCATTATAACGCCGACACCGTCCTCTCACGCTTCCCGCACCTCACGCACACCGAGCACACAGTTCCCGGGCTCGATGACACTTCCATTGTCTTGTCTGTCTTCTCGCCGACCGAAGCCCCGGCCTCTCCTCTGCCGGCCGTGTACTACATGCATGGCGGCGGCCAGGTCGCCGGCGACCGCTTCACCGCCATACCGGAGTTCTTCTCCCTCCTAGCCGATATACCCTGCGCCGTCGTCACGGTCGAGTACCGCCTCGCGCCCGAATGCCACGCCCCCGGTCCCGCAGAAGACTGCCACGCCGGCCTCGTCTATCTGTCCGACCACGCAAGCGATCTCGGCATCGACCCCGCGCGCCTGATCGTCTGCGGCATCTCTGGGGGAGCCGCCGTCGCTGCTGTGACGTGCCTTATGGCGCGGGACCGGAAGCTCCCTTCCGTTCCCATCATGGCGCAGATGCTGCTAGCCCCCATGCTGGATGATCGCTGCGAAACGGTGTCAGACAGGCAGTTTGAGTACGGCAGCCCCTGCAGTACTTCCACGAACCGCGGACTGTGGGGCCACATCCTCGGCGAGGGCAACAGGGGCACGGACAAGATCACGCCGTACCAGTCACCGTCGCGGGCGGAGGATCTATCGAGCCTGCCGCAGACGTACATGGATGTCGCCGAGTGCGAGGTCTATCGTGATAGTACGGTCCGGTACGCGATGGACATGTGGCGGTGCGGGTCGACGTGCGAGCTGCACGTGTGGCCGGGGGCGTTCCATGTGTTCGATGGCATGGACAATCCCGAGGTGCCCCTCATACATGATGCCTTCGCAGCCAAGCAGGCCTGGTTGCGGAGAGTTTTACTGGGAAGGGGCCCAAGTTCTCCACTGGTGTAAGTCAAAACGTGATGCATTATCGTAGAGGCTGGCTGTCATTCACGAATAAAGCAAATAAATTACCTTAGATAGACATCTTAGACGCTAGAGCGAGCGGCTTCAGTATCAATACTAGTTCTTATTAACAATGAAAATCTTAAAGTTTGCGAGGTAAACGGGACCTCCTCTTTAACAACACGAATTTTGAATTCAACATGCGTTTCTCGGCAGCCTCCAGGATGTTAGCAGCACCTCATGCAACACAAGCATCAACAGTGATCTTTCAGCACGTCACTCACTGGGAAAGCATCAACTCTTAAGTCGCAATAATGGCTGCTGGGACGTATGAGCATAACAGTCACTTCGCTTGCATTGCAAGCTCTTCTTGTGCGCCGAGGCCGTGCATCTGGGCCGAGCACTTCAACTCCAACAATGGCAGGAGCGGCCTTCTCCCACGTTGCCCGCATTATTGGCACGAAGCCATAAGGAGCTGGGCGTTTTGTGCTATGCATTGACGGGAAACACTCAGCTCCCCCCCCCAGAGTAGGCGGATATCTTTATTAAGTATAACGGGGGTCGTAAGCGATAATAGGTTAGGAGTATAAGGCCGTATTAGGCTAGGTAGTAGTATAGTCTTATATACAATAAAGCTAGGCGCTACTAGGTGCTACTAGGCGCGGGGCGACTAAACCCGGTTATACAGGGATTTACTAACATCGATATCTATTAGAGGTTTTCCGCGCATATAAAGTCATATAGCTAATCAGCCTATCCGGGTACTACTCAAAGCTGAGATTATGGGGTGCCATCTTAGGTTTTCACGGCCGCCCCGCGACCAGCAGCACCGAGCAGCGCCCAGCTTCGTCGCATACAAGACCACACCGCCACCCAGCCTAACACGGGATCACCACGTCCCCAACCCATCATCCCGTCCCCTGCCTCCAAGAGAAGGTAGTTCTTCGCCTCTACGAAGGCAAACATACCGACTTTTGAAAGTACACGCTAGTAGGGAAGTTCTACATTCCAGGCACGTTATCTTGCAAAGAAGGCACGCCCATCTAGGTGACCATCCACGTCACGATGGAGAATGTTATACGCACGCAGGTAGTTATCGAAGGCCATAAGGGTAATCTAACTGTTGATTGCACGTCGAAGTTCGACTTAGATTAGTTTGCGGCCTTTCAGAGTGCGGCGAAAATTAGGCTTAATGGAGGTGAAGCTCGCGGTCAGCCTGTGAAACACGACCTTATAGATGACTATAGCTATATAAGTATCTTAGGTGACGAGGCGTACGAAAGTAAAGAGGACTAAGAGAGAAAGCGGGCCGTAGAAGATAATGAAGAGGACTAGCACACCTCAAAGAAGGCGAGGTTGATTTATTAGCTGGGTCGTGGGACTAACTATGCCGGCATCTCGAATTCCGCTATATGTTTTTATACCTATAGGAGGGACAGGACCGCTATAATAAAGAGGCTAGTAGAAGCTTTGACGAAATTGTTTTGCGCTCGTATAAGAGTCGTACGTCTTCTCGGGTTTCGAGTAGCCCTTCGTCCTGGCCGAGGTGGGCGACTAAGCCGTGTAAGTATATACTTATTTGTTAAGTACCCGATGGGCGACAACCAACTCAAGACGGACAGCGTTATCTTCGTTCATGGGCTGAGGGGTCATGCGAAACGAAGATAGTGTGATGCGGAGGGGACATTTCAGCCAGACAATTGCCTCCAGACAGTAAGGCGCGGAGTGTACTAGCTGTAAAGACCGATAATACTGCTCGAACATCTCGTGACTACCTTCCTGAAGCGAGAATAAGGAATACGGATACGATACGGACGAGATCGAGTGTGGCCCGGTACTAATAATAAGAATAGCGACAGTAGCTTGTCGAAGCAGGGACAGACTATATACCGTCCGCCGCCGAAACCCCAGCTATCCACACACTCCTCGGCTAACTCTATTCCCAGCTCTATTTCCTACCCGGTATATATAGTATCGACGATAAATAGTATAAACAGAAGCTTTTAGAGTGATATATACTCTAGGGGTGTAAAATTTATATAGAAATCCCTAGTATAAAGCCTTACTATTAAGAGGAGAGTTAATAGTAATTCCCTATAAAGTACTTATAAGGATTCGGGGTAGAGGGCTAGCTATATACCTATAGGTAGCTATCCGGATTAGTAAGGGCCTAAATAAGTAAACTACCTAGGAGGTTATAGAATAGTACCTAACGTAACTACCTAGTACTTTCTAATTAGTTAGTTTACTATATAAGGTAGTAAAGTCTCGCTTTTACCCCCTATATACTTAACGGTAAGTCCTCCGGGTAAAGTATATTATTATAGATATACCCGGCTATCTTAACGACTCGGACTAAGTAAACCTCTATTATAAACTAGTATAATACGTATAACGTTAGATAGCCGATTAACCTCTAAAGTTAATTATAATTAGCTATCCGATATACGTATTAACTCCCTCTATTAAAATTCCGGACGAAAAGATTACTTATAATTTATATACTACGTGTTATAAGTTAACCTAATGTTACGACCTAGGTATAATCCTAAGGATGTATAGGCTAGATAGGTAGTATATACTAGTAGTTCGCCCTAGGCGATAGAATAGAATAATACTTTAGCGGGTATTATCGTCGGTACTTAT